>CBVK0100097620.1:0-31716 GCA_900067695.1 Picea abies
AAAAAAAAAAAATATATATATATATATATATATATATATATATATATATAATGGTGTTGTCCAAAATGTTAAAACATGATTCCAAATAGTATGAAATAATATCTCTATGTTGGTGTGTATAAAAGGAAACTTCGACCAAGTAAGTTGCAAGATAAAAGGAAAACTCTTCCTTGAAAGACTGACTGAATGGTGAAAAATATATGCTTATCCAAAAGCCAAAAAATTGAATCAAAGGTGATGAAAGCAATCATCTCAGAGAAAAATCATCCAAACTCACTATGCTAAGAAAATTTTGTACAGAAAATCATGTTGGCTAAAAGTAACCAAAGAAATAGTCAATGGATAAGCAACCATTTTGATAACTCCAAATCCTATTGTAAAATAATCATCCAAATAAATTACAAGGAATTGGAGTGTTGTGAATTTCATATGGGCATAAATTAACACTCAAAATTTCAATTCATTGTGCATGGGACAGTAAGAAAATTCAACCAAGAAAAATCTTGAAATTAGAATCATGTATATGTAAAGATGGAACAAATCTGAGTGTTCATTTTCACCACAAGAGGGACTGAATAACATTCTCTATTGAAAATATTCCAATCGTAAGAGGACAAAATGCTTGAAAAATAATCAATATGGTGAAATGAATAGAATCAAGGATATGAAAATTACTCCAACAAATAGAAAGTTTTGAGAATGCGATAAAATAATTTTTTTCCATATCAAAATTAAATTTTTATTTAAAGATCCATTAAAAGAAAAAAATTAGCATGCAAACCTTCTATTTCTTTCCACCTCTACTGATAAATGCATGTATGTTCAGCCAATAGCAATAAAAAGAAAAGGAAAACAAAAAACTAAATAAAAAACTAGAAAGCAAAGCTAATACTATGCAAAGAAAAGACACTATCATATTCTACCCTAATCCTTTCCTACGCTACAATGGATGAAAAATAATGAACTATGTAAAGTCATAATGTCAATGTAGCCATCCATATAATCCCAATCCCTCAAACACATGTTCATTATAAAAAATTAGTAACAAAACTTGGAATAAAAATAAACTAATAATAGGAAAAATTAAAATCTTCAATTATATCATAAAATATTGCCTGACTATCATAGAATTGATGGAGGGGGTTCACGAGAAAGTAGCATACCAGATGAGAACCATGTATAAAATTTGCATGAAGTGTACTTGGTGAGAGAATATTTGTGTTAATAACTTGTTAATCCCTGAAGACAAAACAAAATAATGAGGGCCTAACATAACCATTTGTGTAGCCCAAAGTGCCTCATTGTCTTGGCAAGCCTCCCCAGACTCATACTTCAACCAATCATCAACTTGAGATAAATTAGTGAAACCAAATGATATACATGGACTAGAATCCACCTTGGTATGAGAGATATCTTCAAGACAATGGTGGAATCCACTGACATAAACAATATCAACTAAAGGGCTACTTGAACAAGAAGACTCCTTGTCGATAAAAAAAATGAAGATGAAAAAAAGGAAAACATCGTTTGATATACATCTACTACAACATTTCCTTCACCCCATGAAAAGGGTTGATAAGGCATATTTGTACTAAGTTCATGGAAACCAGCCTTACCCTCTCTATCTTCCATATGCACATTACCACCATCAAGTGCTTCAAAAGGGATCATCCCTATTGAGTTTATTTGAATATAACAATGGGTGGCTTCCTACAAAATCAAATCATTAAAGAGATCGGGATACAAAAAATAGTAAGAAGAATAATTAATAGAATGAAAAGTTTACCTTGAACAAAAAGTGACTCTTTGAATGGGAGTTCCTCCTCCTTAAGAACATTGGTGACTAATTGTGAATTGGTGGGATTGACACTAGGAATAGTTTCACAATCAACACTTTCTTCCTCAACATGGTTTTCATATTTCAAGAAAAAAGTGGATTGTTGTGCTAAAAGAGGTATTTGATGTATGTTAATTTCTTATCCTAAAGTGAAGTGATCATTTTCGTTGCATTTTCCTTGCAAAATATGAGAATATTAAATATATTTTATGAGATATTAATGGTTATAAGAGAGAAGCAAATCACAAGAACTTGTAGAGAAAGAAGTTTCACTAAATAATACAACGACTATAGTTAAATATTAGTGATCTATCTTGGTTAAACTAGGAGAATTTATAATAGCATAACAATTCAAATCATCATAAATTAATTCCAATTTATCTATTGGTGAGGAAGGTATCATGATATGAGTGTTCAAATTTTCTTCACTAATAGAATGATAAGCATTAAATTTTGTATCCATAGCTTCCTCCTCCATTTATTGTGATGGAAAAGATGAGGTAGGATAATAATAACCTAACATAACCATCGGTGTGACATGAAGTCTCCCATTATCAACAGAAAAACCCTCCTCTCAATCAGCTACAAAAAAATATGGACTTGGATTTTCTACACAAAAGGTTTGTTTTTGGTCACAAGGAAGCAGGGGGGATTGAGTGGTGGGAGGATACATATGTTTCTTCCGAAAAAATCATTCTCTCTCTAATCTATATCCCCCATAGTAAGAAAATATTTAGACATACGAAGTCCAACCAAGTCAGTAATATTTTCAATGTTTTAATGTGAATCCAAATCAACATGTAAAGGAAGATTAAGACATGATTTAGTTTTTTCATCCACCGGATGATATGTTTCATTAGTAAGAAAAATAATATAGAGAATTAAATCATTGATAGAGGGCCTATCATCCAAAGGAAATATATATAAAAGATGCATAAATCTAATAAGAAAATATTCAAGAGATTCACCTTCGTTCTTTCTAAGCTTTTATATCTCTTCACACAAATCATCATAATCATAATTCTCAAAAGCATGAAAAAATTGATGCATAGACTAGTCCCATGTGTGAATAGAGGCAGTCAGCAAAGTCTCACACCAACTCTTGACCCGGCTTGCGAGAGTTAGAGAGAACATCCTGCAAATGATACTTTCATTAATAACATTATGAGAAACACAAAATTTCCAAAACTGAAAAATATGTTCATGTGCAGCTATCTCTCCCTCACCATCAAATTTAATTTGTGACAAGAAATGTAAAATATTTGTAGGATTTTTAAGAGATGCAGTACCAGTAAAACATCTCCATAACAAGATATGGGATGGAGTCATTAATAAATTAAAATAATTAATAAAAGTGAATCCAAAGGCTTAGCTTGTCATATGATACTCTTTCTAGATCCATTTATGTTGGGTCCAAATGGACTATCAAGCGGGTAAGGGAGCCTTTCCCGATGGCAAGTCCCAATTATACCTACTCTCATTTGGTGTAGCGTTTTTGACCAGTATGTGGGCCTAGTTTCCACTAAGAATTAAAAGAAGAAAAATGGGAAAGACGACGAATTGTCCCACAAATAATTCTAATTAACTCTAAATCTAATCTTAAATAGAAACAAGTTAATCTAATCTAACTAATTCTAACCTATCATGCATGAGAGAAATTGATAGATGAGTACAACTTAAAATGATATTTTTTACAGCAGAAATAGTTCATGGAAACCAAGAATATGTTAAGCTGATAAAATTTCAAATATAATCTCAAATAGTTGCAGACAAGACCTGTAACATCATCATTGTACTCATTAGAAATCACAATAACATAAGAATTTTAAATACTAAGCACAAAAATAGCTCATATGATCAACACTCAGAAAAACTTAAATAACACATACATGTGTAGAGTAGTCCCACAAGCACTTGAAAATCATTATGACTTCAAAACACCTTCTACTCTTCATACATCCAGAAATAATAGAATTCTCAGCTTATACAATGGGAAAAAATATTGTACTACATTCAACGAGTTCTCTTTTACAAGATAAGAGAGACTCCTCAGTTCGTGTGATTGCTCACATCATTTCCCTTTGTTTTGTCATTTTACATCTCAAATATCTCTTACATTTTTGTAAATGAATAGGTAAGAATTATAAACAAAAGTTGAAGAGATTGTTGAGTAGTTATTTTCGTCCTAAGGAATTTCACAAATGATATTCATTTAAAAATATTATTAACACTTCTTGTCCATATCTTCTTATGTTCCTCGTGTTATTTAGGACATTTCTGGTGTCTGTCTATTGATTAATATCATTTCATATTCGTATTCTCGGTCTTATCCTTCCAGTGAGTTCTTGCAAGTCCAATTTTGACTTATATAGCTTCAGATATGACTACTTGAACATGCACATCCTATTTTATAATTGGGCCTCTTCTATCTTTTGTGTTTTCTAATAATTTCCACCCTCAATATGTTAATACTTTTTGTTCCATCGTGTTCTATTCTCTGTTATCTTTCTGACGAGCTATCTTGGGCCTGATTTCATTGCATGTAGCCACAAATATGATTGTCTGAAGCTTGCATAGTTAATTTTCCCCCCTAATTCGTGACCTTCTATTTCTTGCATTTTCTAGGGTTCTTTGTCATTTTTTTGGCCTAAAATCCTTTTCCAATGTATTATTCTCCTCAATACCTTTCCAACGAGGTATCATGGACTTGATTCTAACACCTGTAGCTTGTTGGCATGTTTTTCAAATAGAGGCAGAGTATGCGTGTTTGTCAATGATGGCAAAGATCAAGACCAGCAACGCAACAATGATCACATGGCAAGATCAGAAGAAAAAACTCCAGGAGTCAAGGAAGCAACTCACGACAAGAATGATGAAATTGTGAAATGTGAAACCATGACATTTCGGGGTTTCGGATACCAGGAGTTGGAGGTGTCAAGGACACTCACGACAAGAATGTCGAAATGGAAAAATGCAAAACACCAAAATACATTGATATAACTCCATTTCGGAGTTTTGGATACCGAGAGTTGGAGGTGTCAAGGACACTCAAGACAAGAATGTCGAAACAACGAAATGCAAAACGCCAAAATACGTTGATCTGACTCCATTTCGTATTTTCGGATACCGGGAGTTGGAGGTGTCAAGGACACTCATGACAAGAATGTCGAAATGGAGAAATGCGAAATGTCAAAATACATTGATCTGACTCCATTTCAGAGTTTCGGATACCGGGAGTTGGAGGTATCAAGAACACTCACGACAAGAATGTCGAAATCGAAAAATGCAAAACCACGACTTAATATGAGTCGTCGATCAAAGGGAGATCGTGGACCATTGATCTAACTCCATTTCGGAGTTTTGGAAACCAGGAGATTGGAGGTGTCAAAACACTTCATCACATAAATTTTGAAAGGCCGAAATACCTTCCGATCATTTCGGGGTTTGTTACTTGGAGTGTCGAGATACTTCTCCACGGGAATGTCGAAATGTAGGAATGCCGAAATGAGAAATCGTGAAAGCACTTTATGGATAAACGCTTGGTCACAACTGTGGGCATGTGAAGGAAGGAGCTTGCAAGTTGCAAGGCTCCATTTCGTGATCCGAAGTTGGAAGAGTCAGAGTGACGTGCAACAAATTCACGAAACGCGAAATTGTGAAATGTAGTTTCGAATAAGGCTGTGTTCATAGCCAGTGGTCACATCTGCGGAAGATGGAGGAAGGAGCTAGTGCAACCAAGCTCCATTTCAAAGATCGTGACTTGGAGAGTCGAGATGCCTCACCCCCAAATCCACGAAACGCGAGTCACAAAAGCACCTTTTGAACAGGCGTGTGGTCACCGCCTGAGGCCACATGTGAAAGGAAAGGTGAAAGGTGCCAAAGGCACAAGGCTCAATAGGTTCATAGTGTAACTGCTAGAAATGACTGATGGTTTCTGCTAGAGGACTCGAAGAGACTTCAGGGTGATCACCAGAGAAGATGAAGAGTCTCAAGGCATCTTCCAGTGGAATGAAGACTGTTCATAGAAAATATTGATAGATGTAAGACCATTGGAGCCTGGAACTGCAACAGAGGAAATGAGCTTGACTGTGATAGAGAATACGAAGAGTCTCGACTGCTGGAGAGGCTAAGGAATCTCGGCATAATACCAAGTGATGATGGATGCATGGGTTTAACCGCCAGAGAAGCTAAAGAGTTTCAATGATGATCATATAGAGCACTCGACATGGGGAGAGCATGTAGAAGCCTTGTGAATAGAGGATGCATAAGAGGCACAGAGAGGATAAAAACGCAGAACAGAGAAGAGATTTGTGGTTGTTGAGTGTGATTCATGGGTGTAGAAGGAATCAGAGTGCAGCTGTTGACATGCACATAAGAGGAATGGTGCATAGAAGGGACATGGCGCACAGAGAATAAAAGGTAGAAGAACATAAAGTGTAAGGAAAGTGTGCAGGAAGACACTGATGCAGGTAGAGCAGAGCAGTGTAGCAGAACAGTGATGAGACCAGTAAGCCATTGATAAATATTATATCACTGTGATAAATTTACAGATAGCAAATTTTATATCTTAGGGTGGTAGGGAGGTGCTAGGGTGGACTGTTTTCCTCAGAGGTTCAAGTGGGTGCTTGAACATAGGGAGTTGTAGCTTCCATCTGGTTGCAACCAGAGAAACCAGGGTGGTAGGGCGGTGCAAGGGAGAACTGTTGCTCTCTATTTTACAGGTTGGTGCCTGTGTGACTGGAAGTTGGTGTTGGAACACTTAGGGAGTTGTTTCTTCCTTCTAGTGGGTGCTAGAGAAACTAGGGAGTTGGTGCTTCCTTCTAGTGGGTGCTAGAGAAACCAGGGAGTTGGTGCTTCCTTCTAGTAGGTGCTAGAGAAAACAGAGAGTTGGTGATATTGGCAAGTTGTAGCTTGCAAAACAGAGGTTGTAGCCTCACAATGAGTTGGATCTCATATGTATGATAATGTACAGAATGTAAAGATTACTTATCATATCAAGAAGAAGAGGTTTTTACCCTTAATGTGTTTCCTCAGGAAATATTTGTCTCTGTATATTTCATATGTGTGACTAATGTTGAATGTTCTATTGATTACCTCTTTGCATTATTGTGACTGTCATTGAGTGCTCTGTAAAGAGTTTAAAATAAGCATAATTTTTTAAGCACGGTAACAATTGATTCACCCCCCCCTCTCAGTTGTCCAACAATTGGTATCAAAGCAGGTTCCTTTTATCTAAAGGTAGATCTGTAAGCTTAAACATGACAAGCCATGAAGGGACTTCAACCACTAAGCCTCCTCTGTTTGATGGAACAAATTTTGCCTTCTGGAAGGTTAGAATGAGAAAATACCTAATGGCCTTAGGTGTTGATGTTTGGGATGTAGTAGAGATTGGATACATAAATCATGTTGTGCTAGCTTCCAAGGATGATAAGTTAGAATTTAGCTTTAATGCTAAGGGAATGAATTCTATCTTGAATGGACTTACAGAAGCCAAGTTTGTAAATTTGATGCATCTTCAAACTGCCAAAGAAATGTGGGATAAAATTATTAGTAGCTATGAAGGAAATGAGAAAGTAAAAGATGCCAAACTTCAAACATTTAGGTTGAAGTTTGAACAACTAAAGATGAATGAAGATGAAACAGTTAGCAAGTATTTTCTAAGAGTTGAAGAACTTGTGAATGCCATGAAGGGCCTTGGTGAGAAGATTGAAGAATCAATTTCAGTTCAGAATATTTTAAGATCTTTGCTTGATAAATTTAATCCACAAGTCTCTGCAATAGAAGAACTAAATGATCTTAAAACTCTGTCCATTGATCAACTCCTAGGAACTTTAACTACATATGAAATGAGAATCAACAAAGATAAATCCATTACTAGAGAAGCATCTTTTAAAGCAGACAAGCATACTGATTCAGATTTAGATGATATTGAGGCAAAATTTGTGAGAAGGTTAAAGAAAGGATCAGGCAAATACAAAGGTAAGCTTGCCTTCAAATGTTTCAATTGTGGTAAGATAGGTCAATTCTCAAATAAGTGTCCACACAAGAACAAGGACTAGAACTCTGAAGGTGAAGAGAAGCACAAATCCAAAAGATTTGATAAAAATAAAAGTTTATGTGTAAACAATGATGACTCCTCAAAAGACACCGATAGTGACTCTTCCTATGAAGATAAGGTAAATGACTTCATGCTTATGGCCAAAGAGGATTATGATAATAAAAGAATAGGCAGTTATGATAATGATGAAGAAGTTGTGGTTGACTTGGAAAGAGAGATGATCAGCGCTTTGGAAGAGATTGACAGACTCAGAATTAAGAAGAGAAAGCAAAAAAAATTGTTGATATAGTTCAAGAAAGGCACTAAAAAACCCGATGAAGAATTTGCCCTGCTAAAAGTGGAATTAGAAGAGGCAGAGAAAATCGAGGAAATTCTGAAACAACAGTTATCAGAGAACAAATCAAGGTGTGAAGCCTTAGAAGAAGAAGTAGTGAAAACCAGAAAAGAGATGGAGAAGTTTAAGTCATTGTATCACCAAACTCTGTCAAGTATTAAAGCTTTAGAAGGATTAACCTCCATTCTAAATCAGCAAAGAAACCCAAAGTTGAAAGTTGGTTTGGGGTGTGAAGAAGGATCAAGTAGTGATCATCCAAGTAATATAGAACCTATCAAGTTTGTTAAATCCTCAAACATTGACAACAGTCACTCTGCAGAAACAAAGAAAGAGAATCAGCCACCGAGAAGGAATGAAAGAAAAAGTATCAGAAATGAACATGTAGATCAGAGAAACTATCAACATGGAAGACATTGACTCACTCAAAGAAGACAATCTTCTTCCAGGTACAAAGGATTTTTCTATGGATATTGTTTTTTCTGTTCTAACTTTGGTCACAAAGATATAAATTGTTCTTTAAGATTTAGATATGAGCAATCAAGTTTTTCAAGAAGATTGAGACAGCCAAGCAACAAACAATCACAGACTATAAATCATGTGACGACTGGGAGAAGGACACAGGTGAAACACAACAACAATTATGAGCATAACAATCGTTATGATCTGTTATTTAGAGAACCAGAATGTTACAACTACCATAATTATGGACATAAAGCTGCAGACTGTCGCTTAAGAAACTATAAGCAAGATCTGAATCCTTCTGCTGAAAATTTCAAGGTTTGGAAGAAGAAAGAAGATGACCAATGCGGATTAGTGTTATCAGCCCAAAGACAAAAGAATCTCTGGTATATTGATAGTGGATGTTCCAAACATATGACTGGAGACAAAAGTAAGTTTCTAACTCTAAGTGAAAGCAAATCAAGGAATGTAACTTTTGGAAATGATGCACCAGGAAAAATAAAAGGTAAGTTTGAATAATGGCAAAGGAAAATCTCAAGATGTGTTGTTTTTTAGATGGTCTAAAACATAATCTATTAAGTGTTAGTCAAGTTTGTGACAAAGGATGTGAAGTTGTTTTTACTTCTAAAGACTGTAAAATAAAGTCTTTGAGTTCAAGAAAACTAGTTGCAAAAGGGATAAGAACAGAAGACAATGTGTATGTGTTAAAATAAGAAAAAGAAGAATGTAACTTAAGCAAATATGATGAAAGTTGGTTGTGGAATAGGAGACTTGGACACCTAAATTTTGATCATATAATCAAGATCAGAAACAATGGGGCAGTAAAAGATCTTCCAAATATATCAAAGCCATACGAATCTGTTTGTAAACCTTGCCAGATAGGAAAACTTACTCACACTCAGTTCAAATCCAAAAACTTTCGTTCAACAGAAAAACCTCTCCAGTTAGTACATATGGATTTATGTGGACCATCAAGGAAAGAAGGTACAGGAAAAGAAAATTATTTTATGTTGATTATTGATTATTATTCTAGACTAACATGGGTTGCCTTTTTGAAGGAAAAATCTAAAGCATTTGAAAAATTCAAAGTGTTTAAGGCTCTGACTGAGAATCAAACAAGAAAAATATTAAAGGTCATAAGGTCTGATAGAGGAGGAGAGTTTAGTTCATGGAACTTCAAAGAGTTTTGTGATAAACATGGGATCAAAAGAGAGTACACAATTCCAAGGACTCCATGGCAAAATGGAGTTGTTGAGAGGCAAAATAGATCAGTATAACAAATGGCAAGATCAATGGTGAATGAAAGGAACATACCTCAAACATATTGGGTGGAAGAAATTCATACAACTGTTCATATCCTTAACAAATCTCACCTCAGGCCACACAGTGACAAGACTCCTTACGAACTATGGTTTGGAAGACCTGCTTCAATCAAGCATTTTAAAGTCTTTGGGAGTAAATGTTATATCAAGAACAATGATGAAAATATTGGCAAATATGATGACAGGGCTGATGAAGGTATCTTCTTGGGTTATGCTACAAACAGTAAAGGGTGCAGATGTTACAATAAAAGGTTGCATAAACTAGTTGATTGTATAGACATAAAAGTTGATGAAGAAATCTCGGTTAGAAATGTAAGTAGTGTTGAACCAAGCACAGAAGATATAGTTGAAGATGAAGATGAACAAGTCCAAGGATCAGAAAGAGAAGAATTTGAATCAGATGTAGATACAAATACTCAGGCTGACATAAATCAGCAGAAAGAAACAAACTCACCTCTCAGAATTGTTAGAAAGAATCATCCTGAAAATCAGATAATTGGGGATATAAATAAAGGAGTTCAGACAAGAAGGAAATTGATTAAAGACTCAGAACAATCTCATGTTTCTTTTTTATCTATGACTGAACCTAAAAATTTTGATGAAGCCAGCCAGCATGATGATTGGATTAGAGCAATGAATGAAGAGCTTGATCAAATTGAGAAGAACAATACTTGGGAGCTTGTCCCTAGACCTGAAGATAAGAATGTAATAGGTTCCAAATGGGTGTTCAAAAATAAAATGAATGAAAAAGGACAAGTTGTTAGAAATAAATCCAGATTGGTCTATAAAGGGTATGCACAAGTTGAAGGTCGGGACTTTGATGAAACTTTTTCACCAATGGCAATATTGGAAGACATCAAAATGTTCCTTGCATATTCATGCCATAAGAACTTTAAAGTGTATCAGATGGATGTTAAGTCAGCTTTTCTTAATGGAGATCTAGAGGAAGAAGTATATATGGAGCAACCTGAAGGATTCTCATTGATAGATAATCCTAATTATGTTTGCAAGTTGAAGAAGGCCTTATATGGACTGAAACAAGCACCACGAGCTTGGTATTATAGACTGGACAAATTTTTACAAGACAAAGGGTTCAAGAAAGGTACTGTTGACAGCAATCTCTACATTAAGTCTGAAGGTGATAATCTACTAGTTGTTTTGGTTTATGTAGATGATATTATTTTTTGTTGTACTAATGAATCATCTATCCAGTGGTTTGCTAACTCTATGCAAACAGAGTTTGAGATGTCCATGATAGGAGAACTGTCATATTTTCTTGGTTTACAAGTAAATCAGAGTTCTGCAGGAGTATTTATCTCTCAAGAAAAATATTTGAAAGAGATGTTGAAGAAATTTCAGATGGAGGATTCCTCTCCTGTTAGTACACCTATGGTGGTTGGTTGCAAGCTCAGTAAAGATGATATGTCACCTGATGTTGATCAAAGGACATACCGATCAATGATAAGCAGTCTTATGTACATCACAACATCTCGTCTTGATATAATGCAAGTTGTTGGAATGGTAGGTCGTTATCAGTCATCTCCTAAACAAAGTCACTAGGTCATTGTCACAAGGATATTCAAATACTTGAAGGGAACAATGACTTATGGTCTGTGGTATCCCAGAAATCAGAATTTTCAGTTAACTGCTTATTCAGATGCAGATTGGGCAAACTATGTTGATGAGAGAAAAAGCACCAGTGGAGGAGCATTCTTTCTGGGTGAATCATTAGTAGCATGGCTTAGTAAAAAGCAAGGATCTATTTCCTTATCAACTATAGAAGCAAAGTACATTGTTGTTGCTACTTGCTGCACTCAGATTTTGTGGATGATCCAAACTCTTGCAAATTTGAAGCTAAACTATATTGATCCGATTACAATTCACTATGATAACACCAGTGCCATTAGTGTCTCCAAGAATCTTGTTCTTCATTCCAAGACTAAGCATCTTCCAATAAAATACCATTTTCTCAGAGAAAAAGTTACAAATATAATTTTTCAGCTGAATTATATTTCTTCCACAGAACAAATTGTTGATATCTTTACTAAACCATTAGCAACGACCCCTTTTGGATATCTTCGTCAAAAGTTGGGGGTTATAACTTCTTTCATTTAAACTGGTCACCTAGTCAGAGGGAGTACTTATTGAATATTTGTTGTATCTCTAAGTTGCTCATAGTTGACAGGGGGAGTATGTAGTGCAACATCTCAGGGGGAGCATGTTTCTTATTTAACATTGATTTCAAAGGGGGAGAAAGTGTGGTAATTTCAAGGATGCTACAGTGGTATAGTTGGACGTTCTTCAAGGGGTTGCCATCAATGCCAAAGGGGAATATTGTTGGCATGTTTTTCAGATAGAGGCAGAGTATGCGTGTTTTCATTGATGGCAAAGATCAAGACCAGCAGTGCAATGATGATCGCATGGCAAGATCAGAAGTGAAAAATCTAGGAGTCAAGGAAGCAACTCACGACAAGAATGATGAAATTGCGAAATGTGAAACCATGACATTTCGGGGTTTCGGATACCGGGAGTTGGAGGTGTCAAGGACACTCACGAAAAGAATTCCAAAATGGTGAAATGAGAAATTCTGAAATACGTTGATCTGACTCCATTTCAAAGTTTCAAATACCGAGAGTTGGAGGTGTCAAGGACACTCACGACAAGAATATCGAAACGGTGAAATGTGAAACGTCGAAATACGTTGATCTGACTCCATTTTGGAGTTTTGGATACCGGGAGTTGGAGGTGTCAAGGACACTCACGACAAGAATGTTGAAACAACGAAATGTGAAACGCCGAAATACGTTGATCTGACTCCATTTCGGAGTTTCGGATACCGGGAGTTGGAGGTATCAAGAACACTCATGACAAGAATGCCAAAATCGCGAAATGCGAAACCACGACTTAATCTGAGTCATCGATCAAAGGGAGATCGTGGACTATTGATATAACTCCATTTTAGAGTTTCGGATACTGGGAGATTGGAGGTGTCGAAACACTTCATCACAGAAATGTCGAAACGTCGAAATGTGAAACGTTGAAATACCTTCCGATCATTTCGAGGTTTGTGACTTGGAGTGTCGAGATACTTCTCCACAAGAATGTCGAAATGTAGGAATGTCGAAATGTGAAATCGTGAAAGCACTTTATGGATAAACGCTTGGTCACAACTGTGGGCATGTGAAGGAAGGAGCTTGCAAGTTGCAAGGCTCCATTTCGTGATCTGGAGTTGGAAGAGTCAGAGTGATTCGCAACAAATTCGCGAAACATGAAATTGCAAAATGCAGTTTCGAATAAGGCTGTGGTCACATCCAGTGGTCGCATCTGCGAAATATGGAGGAAGGAGCTAGTACAACCAAGCTCCATTTCAGAGATTGCGACTTGGAGAGTCGAGATGCCTCGCCCCCAGATCCACGAAACACGAGTCACAAAAGCACCTTCTGAACAGGTGTGTGGTCACCGCCTGAGGCCACATGTGAAAGGAAAGGTGAAAGGTGCCAAAGGCACAAGGCTCAATAGGTTCATAGTGTAACTACTAGAAATGACTGATGGTTTATGCCAAAGGACTCGAAGAGACTTCAGGGTGATCGCCAGAGAAGATGAAGAGTCTCAAGGCATCTTCCAGTGGAATGAAGACTGTTTATAAAGGCTATTAACAGATGTAATACCGTTGGAGCCTGGAACTGCAACAGAGGGAATGAGCTCGACTGTGACAAAGAAGACGAAGAGTCTCAACTACTGGAGAGGCTAAGGAATCTCGACATAATACCCAGTGATGATGGACACATGGGTTTAACCGCCAAAGAAGCTGAAGAGTTGCAATGATGATCAGGCAAAGCACTCGACATGGGGAGAGCATGTAGAAGCATTGTGAATAGAGGATGCATAAGAGGCACAGAGAGGATAAAAACACAGAACAGAGAAGAGATTTTTGGTTGTTGAGTGTGATTCATGGGTGTAGAAGAAATCAGAGTGCAGCTGCTGAAATGCACAGAAGAGGAATGGTGCATAGAAGGGACATGGTGCACAAAGAATAAAAGGTAGAAGAACATAAAGTGTAAGGAAAGTGTGCAGGAAGACATTGATGCAGGTAGAGCAAAGCAGTGTAGCAGAACAGTGATGAGACCAGTAAGCCATTGATAAATATTGTATCACTGTGATAAATTTACAGATAGCAAAATTTATATCTCAAGGTGGTAAGGAGGTGCTAGGGAGGATTTTTGTCCTCAGAGTTTCAAGTGGGTGCTTTAAAATAGGGAGTTGTAGCTTCCATCTGGTTGTAGCTAGAGAAACCAGGGTGGCAGGGTGGTGCAAGGGAGAACTGTTGTTCTCTGTTTTACAGGTTGGTGCTTGTGTGACTGGAAGTTGGTGCTTCCATCCAGTTGGTGCTGGAACACTTAGGGAGTTGTTGCTTCCTTCTAGTGGATGCTAGAGAAACCAAGGAGTTGGTGCTTCCTTCTAATGGGTGCTAGAGAAACCAGGGAGTTGGTGCTTCCTTCTAGTAGGTGCTAGAGAAAACAGAGAGTTGGTGCTCTCAGCAAGTTGCAGCTTGCAAAATAGAGGTTGTAGCCTCACAATGAGTTGGAGCTCATATGTATGATAATGTACATAATGTAAAGATTATTTATCATATCAAGAAGCAGAGGTTTTTACCCTTTATGGGTTTCCTCAGGAAATATCTGTCTTTGTAAATTTCATATGTGTGACTAATGTCGAATGTTCTATTGCTTACCTCTTTGCATTATTGTGACTGTCATTGAGTGCTCTGTAAAGAGTTTAAAATAAGCATAATTGTTTAAGCACAGTAACAACTAATTCCCCCCCCCCCCTCTCAGTTGTCCAACATAGCTCAATATATGTATGTTTGAAATGTGGTACTCAATAGCCCTTGATCTGCTTATGGGTGAATATGGGCCATCGATATTCAACCTAAAAATCATTGTACCACATGCATGAGGTAATTAAAAATTGAATGGTTTAAATAGTTTCTATCCCCTTTAGTTGATTCATGTAAGAACCTAGAGAAGACATAGGACCTATGGCTCGTGTTATAATTTTGGACAATTACTACCCTAGAAATTAGAAAAATAATAAAAAAATAAGTAAAAGAATCTACACGAAATTAAAATCAATAAATTAAAAATTAAAATTCCATGGTAATTAAAAACATATCGGGCTCAAGAATGGTTGTAATTCTCAAAAACGTAGGAGGTATGTCTTAATGGTAATTCCCAATGGGAATTTACCATGAAGTGAAGATGAAGACCAATGGGAAGAAGCCTCGGAAATATGAAGTTGAATTCTAATGGGCAAGGGGGAAAAATGAAAAAATTAAGCTAAAAAACGAAACTAAACAAAATTAAATAAGAAAAATGAAATGAAAATATACAGCCAAAAAAAGTCAAAGTGTTTCTAATTTTACGGGGCATAAAAAAGAACAAAAATGTACATATTATACCTTAGGGTTGTAGACAAAATGCACTATGTAAAAATAGTCTACCCATGTAAAATAAATTTAACCCATGTAAAAACATGTCTAAAGTAAACTTGATTTTTTCACATGTAAAAAACAAATATCAAGGGTAACTTTTGGGAAAAACCATGGGAAATTACCATGTTTAATCAAAACCATGTGGTTTGCAAACCCAAGGGAAAAATACAAATGGAAATAAATAAATACAAAAATAATAAATAAATAAAATAAAAACATACAAATTGAGTACAAAAATATAAATATAAATTAGGAAAATGAGTCCAAGTTACACATGAGTCAGGGTTCCATTCTAGTCATCGTTCCACACCATTCAAGATTCAGCACCTAGGGGCCAAAAATAGGAGTAAGGTATATCATGTATATTTTGATTAATTGGGTGCCAAGTTAGGTAGGTAGGTTGTATGGTGATCATGAACGTTCCTATTCGAATGTGATGAATGGACAACAACCAGGGGGAAAAATGGCATGTGATGTGAAAAATAAATGTCACAAATAGCGACTCATATGATAAAAGGATATCGACGCTAGTCGGATGCACGATACATGTCAATCTAGTCAAATTGAAGATCTCGAAGGGTAGACCTGACAAGATTGCAAGGAGAGGGAATGTGATCAGATCAGGGAATAGGTTCACACATCAGGTGAGTAAGCATTGGGTGATGAAACAACAAGGTTCTACATCCAAGAATCTCAATAAGTCTCTATCCTGAGCTTTTGGAGAGTGGGGAGTCTGAAAGAAGAAACTGATTAAGATTAATCTAAAGAAGCTCATGCCTTTAAGATCTCAAGAATATCACAAGGGAATTCAATCAACCATATTGATGAGGAAAACCCAATGAGGGGAGACTGATAGGATTCTGGCCTTCGGGCTTTGGACCTATCTTAATACAATGAACACTTAGCACTATGAATGGGGGTTCTCAATAGAGTAAATCTGAAGAGCATGCAGGACATGTGGATCTAATAGCCTTGTGAGCTTGGAACCTCAGAGAAACTATAAGCCAAGGAGAATTTGCTTCCTGATAAGGGAGAGCCTAGTAAAGATCAAGGTTCCAACTAAGGATCGAGATTCCAAACTCATTAATTCAATGATGATAGAAACAAATCTAGTTGAGGTTTGGGAAACAAAATGCTTAGTTCATAATGTTGAATATTGGCTCCAAATGATATACAATATCCACGTAGAAAGAAGTCTATGAAATAGGAAGAAGATCAAGGGATTCCCCACATGCATTTCAAGGCTAGAGAGGTCATGTAAAGGAAGTGACCCCGCGAACCTACTCCTACAACCACATAAAAAATGAGATTAGTTATTTGATTAAGAATATATTTTCCAATATACCATAAACATTACATTCCCAACTACCTTCAACAAACTTATAAATGAGTGTTGGGTTTGTTCAAAGATAATCATGGGTGGTTGTATATAAGTTTCATGAAGGATGCATGTACTAATCCTCAAACCAATAGAAAGGATTAGTGATCTTCTGATTCAATATAAGAGTTTTAAACCAAAGAGTGTGATCAAATACGGGATCATAAAGATGAAGGAACTAGGCACAACATGCAAGAAAGAGGATGCAGGATTTAAGTTATCCATTCACAAAATTCTCAAAAACAAACTCATTCAAGACAATCATCAATCAATATCAAGCCCCAAACTCCCTCAAGGTAGCCAAAGAATTAACAATAGGCTCAGGTAGTAGAGGATTAGGCATTAGAGTTTAAATTTTAGTAGTGGGCCCCTTTCCTTTCACTTTTACAAGCAAAAGTAAAGGTGGGTTGTTGTGGCCTCAACACTACCTCTAGACACAAATCAATCACGGAAGAATTTGGCCACTACCTTTCCAATTATGCCCATTTTCATGCCTTACAACATCCATTTCAAGCCTCTATGGTCAAATAAATCTTCTTGGATAATATTTCTAAATTGCATGGCATGCCCAATTCAATTATGAGTGATCATCACACTATCTTCACCAAAAAAAAATTGCAAGATTTGTTCAAATTCCAAGGAACTCAATTGAAACTAAGCATGGCTTATCATCCTCAAATGGATGATCATATAGAGGTTTTTGGAGACTTATTTGAGGTATTTTTCAATGGAGAAATATCTATAGTAGGTTAAATGGTTTCCCCTTGCAAAATTGTGATAGAATACAACCTATCATTGAGCTACCCACATGACACCATATGAGTCATTAAATGGATATAAACCTCCCTCCATTACAACTTACTTTCCTGATATCTCCAAGGTGTCATTAATGAATGTGATTTTGTGTGCATGGGTGGACATCTTCCATATACTAAAGGACAATCTAGTCATGGCTCAAAATACAATGACACAATAAGTTGATCAACATTGGTTATAATATATGTTTGAGGTGGGGGACTTGGTGTTTCTTCATATCCAACCATAAAAACAAACTTCTCTAAAGTGGAAGAGCACCCAAAATATCACACCCAAGTTCTATGGGAACTATTAGGTACTCAAAAATATTGATCAGTTCACCTTCAAACTAGATTTTCCCACCCAATCCAAGACCCACTCCATTTTTCATGTTTCCTTCTTGAATTCAATGGTTGGGAAAAATAGTCGAATTTAGATGGTTCTACCAAAACTAGACAAAGAGGGTTCATTTAGCTATAGTCAATGGTTGGGAAAAATAGTCAAATTTAGATGGTTCTACCAGAACTAGACAAAGAGGGTTCATTTAGCTATAGTCAATGGTTGGGAAAAATAGTCGAATTTAGATGGTTCTACCAGAACTAGACAATGAGGGTTCATTTAGCTATAGTCAAAGGTTGTACTAGACAAATGTGGGTGTATCCTATGCCAATGTGTTGTATTATAAGTGTTCATATAATTGAAGGATGGGTAACCAGAATATGTCATGTGAGAAACAAATGAGATCTTGTAGTAGATTCCCCATTTCCAACCTCAAGTACAATGTTGTTTCTAAAGAGGGAGGGAATGTTAGGGTCTCACCCTAACTTATTTAGTTATTTTTACTTAGGTTTTTAACTAATGTAAGGTGACCATCATTATTAAATAAGACCTACTATGTACATGGTTTGGGTGTGTACTCAATAATTTCATGTGGCCTCATTAAATATGACCCACTAGGTAGTTGCCATTCAATAATGTATATGGTCATGTCATTAATGTAGGGACCACTAGTCTTCATGGTTGGGATTTACTACAAGCTACTTATAGGGGTAAATAGCTATGTAAGAGGTGTGAAGTATTTTAGATTGTATTGGATCTTTTCTATTTTGTAGGTTTCCCTCTTGAAGTGGTGTTGTGAACATTGTTATAGGTTCCAATCCAATATTAGTTTTTCCATTTTGCATGCTCCATTTATGTCATTCCTTTATTATTAGCTATTGTTGATGTTATTTATTTGATATTGTTCATTTTTCATATTAATAATTTTTCACCCTTAAACCCTAAGTCTAAACCCCTATTATAATTTTGCATAGAAAGAATTGTGCATCAAGGGCCTTTGGTAATATTTGGACAACATGATAGGAAATGTAGCATACCATGTTCTATAGTACATAAATTTACAACAATAATTGGAACCACAATCATTATATCAGTAGAGATGATAAGTGCATCCATCCTACTTGAGTATAGGCGTTTTTAAGGCACCATTTGTTTGGAAAACACCAACCACCTAGGCTACTCTTCTCAATTATGTTCAATAATAGGGGTATCAAAATAACCAACATCATTTTTATAAATCATCCATAACATCAATTTTATACATTTTCATTGTAATACTTAGTTTTCTATATTATATTTGTGTTATCTTTGCCATATTTTGTGTTCTTTCATTTTGTTGAATATACTAGAGGGTTATTTCTCTATTCACAATTTTTCCAATAGTGAGAAGATTACTTTTGAACTCTTAAATTCCCTTCCCCATGTCAAATATTGGTGGGATACTTGTTATGTGCAACGTGTCAGAGATTCTGAACTATTTTTGATAGAACCCACTAGTGGGGGAATTTTGCAATGCCCTCAAGGAGCATTTATTTGTTGGAAACTATGAAGGCCAATACATGGTATGGATGATATTGTGCCAAGGTAAATACCACATTGTGCTAGAGTACAATGATTCATCTTATACCATGTGTAAAAAAATAGGTATTTAGGACTCTAAAAAATGCTTGGTTATAAAATATTGTAGTGGCCTGCACAAATAGATCCACACAAAAATGGAGTTTCTAGACACCTCTTCATTGGGAGCTTCTTAATGTTACGTTGTCAAGATTGAGTAAAAATTTCAATAGAAGGGTAAGTGTTGTATATAAACTCATCTATGTATATAAAATCCCTATCAATGACCTTATTACAATTAGTGAAAAATTGTAGGATAGACCACTATGGATTCCACCTAGATCTAATGCACACAAACAATATATAAGGAAGAAAGAAAGAGGATATCTTACTTTTTCCTGAAGGTTGTCCAATCATATGCTTTATAATTTCTCTTGATATTTGGCTCCTATGAAACTTATTTCATCCGCTACTTGCACACAAGATACCTAGCAACCCTTCTCAAATCCCTAGGCATATAAAAATAAAATTTCATAAAATATATCTCATACAAAACCTCAAGTATTATTAGATTCACCAAACTCAAATCAGACATATAACATTAATGGTTTACACAATGTTTGGAGGGGGGGTAAACATAGATATGTATTGAGTAAAGAATATTATAGCAAGTTATATGATTACCTTGAGCAACTTTTCATACTCCCTTCTCCTATCCCTTGATTTCCTCCTTAGCCACCCTTGATTGGTTGGAAGAAATTAAGTTACTTGTCATATTGTGGAAATAAGATGATAGACTTTCTCACCTAGGATTTCAACCTCACCTGTGTTGATGCCCAACACCCATCTCTATCAGCAAATTGATGGCAATATATTTTTGCTTACTTTTGACCAGCATGAGGATGCTTAGACTCTTGATGCTAGATGTCCATCCCCCACATTGGTCTCTTCTTATGGGAAATTATAGGAGCTTATAGATAGTTTCATGGCATGTGAACTAGGCAAAATCAAGTCATGCACAAATTCCATGCTCAATAATGCATCATGTCCAACCCATCTCTCATTGATCTCCTTGTAAATCTCCAAATCTAGAATATATCAGGGGTGGTTGTAGGTTTTATATGAGAAACCAATGACTGGCCATGACTTATGTATGGGGAAGTCGCAGTCGGTTTTCTTCTTCTTAGAAAAAGCATGGTCAGGATCAATTAAGTAATTTTACAAGCAATTTCCTTCATACAACATGTGATTTCATCCAAATAACATCATTGGATTTCTTCTAGACCTAGGGTGAAAAATACAAGTGTAAAAGTAATAAATATTTTGGGGTTGGAAATCTGCCTCAAAATAAGTGTCAGACAATTGGTTTAGATTGATGGAAAGTTGGTTTGGATAGTTGGTTGTCAATGATGTCAACCCTTGGAGAGTTATATTGTGATATTGTATATTTATGTCAACCCTTAGAGATTGATTTCAACCCTTGAGTATGTATGGTATCACAGTCAAAGATGTGGACAAGATCATTGGACATTTGGTTGATTTGGACATTGGATAGTTGGTTTAGCCAGTTGGTTTGGATAGTTAGTTGAATTTATGTGATGGGTATAATTGGAGAAGTCTCCAAAGTGGTCCCCTTATGGCGTAGTTCTAAGCATGGCCCTCACGGGAATATGATTTAAAGAGTCTACAAGAAACCCCTAGGCGTGGTTATGGAACCCAAGCTTGGTTGAGGAATAATGTAATGAAGATCAGTGAATTTGCAGGTGAGACTATCATGGATGGATATTACATGTTATGTCATTTATGGTGATATGTGTTTTGTCACACAGTTCCTCACAGATGAGGAGATATGTCTTAATGAAGTTGGAGAACCCTCCTGAGTTATCTAGAAACCCCTAGAAGGTCAAAGAAGTCAAATTGTACTAGACGTTCCTATAAGAAGTTGACTAATCAAAGTCGTTGCAACTAGGAGATAATGATGGGTTAAGTTGTTGCAATAAGAAAATAATTAAAAATAAATTAGTTGCAACTAGAAGTGGTGAGTTTAATATTTTTGGATAAAGTGGTTGTAAGTGGATAAAGTAGTTAGAAGTGGGTTATCCCTAAAAGAAGGAAGTTGGTTAGAAGATAACCCCTAGAGGAAGCTACTTGGAGAAGTATAAATAAGAGAGCAAGGGTCTCTTATTGTGATCTATCTATTGATCATATTGAATATCTATTATTTTTTGAAAGGTTCAATGCAATTACTCATTGATACATCTAAAGTTACGCAAGTCTAAGGTAGAAAAGGAGGAGTGACAGAGAACGTTTCAGAGTTGGAGAGTTTCAGAAAACCCTAGTTTTCTGAAGTTGTATGCAAGTTCTAGAAGTCCAGGTCACATACATACGTGGGCCACATAAGGCCAGGTCATGTACATCCATGAACTAAAAAATAACAGGTCGTGTATATATGAAAAGGCCATGAAAACCTAAGTTGATGTTGGTGCCAGGTCCCTGAAGTATAAAGAAAGTTCCTAGATCAGCATTCTACCGGTTCATATCATCTACAAAAGTTCTAATATGGTTACATGTTTGTTTTAATGATCACTTTTGCTTATGTTATGGTGAATACTTGAGGCATTCTTGGTATGGTTGTTGTGATACTTGAATATGGTATATCTATGGTACAATTCTAATATGGTTGGGGATATCTATGTTGTATGATGATGTATGAATTAGGGACATGCATAGGTTGTTGGATGGTACAAATATGAATATGGTTGATGATGGCACAGGTTGTTCAGTGACAGGTTGGAGGTCGATGTGACATAGGCAGCAAAGGCTTGAAGGGACAGAAGTTTTGGAGCTCTAGAAAACTAGAAAGCCTAGTTTTATGAAGGTGTACATAGGTTGACAGAGAACAGGTCGCGTGCATATGCATGTTTCAGTATAAACAAGTCACGTACATATGCATGTTGTAGTATAGACATGTCGTGTATATGTTGGTAGATTGTTTTATGTTTACAAGTTGGGTCTTGTACTTGCGGGTTGGATTCCTCACATATCAGTCAGTGTTGAGATGTGAAAGTTGGGTCTTGTATTTTAGATTTGGTTCTCTTTTCAGTTGGTGTTGATAAACCCCGAAGATTGTAGTCTCATGTAACAACATAATACAAAAATATTACACATATATTTGGTGTTCTTTGTGTTCATTGCGGTGATGGTTCATAGTTCTTTATTATTGATGAATGTTGTTATATGCAAGTACATAATTGTGAATGAATAATAATGTTTGAAGTGATTGCTAACTAAAGGAAGAAAGAGTTGTAAAAAGATCCCTACACTGATTCACCCCCCCCCCCCCCCCCCCCTCTCAATTTGGTTAGTCTGTCCAACAATAAGAAGGGTAAATGTGTCCCTAATACTCATAACAAGGGACAAAGTAAAGATAACCATCCTTTAGAAAAATATTCAAAGTTGTGTGCACGGAAGAAGAATGGGAAGTTGAATAAGGGCATGTGAAAGTGGTGTCACCACCAAAAACATCCTTGGCACAAAAATGGTGAAGGATACACTAGACAATCATTATTGGTCGAGATAAGAGAATTGAAATTTGATTTAGCCTTTATTCCACAAGATTCTATAAATAGGGGAAAACAAGTCATTGACATGAAACCTAGTTTTATTATTTCCATTACAAAGGTCCTACTAGAGGATCCAAAGGATCTCAAGGAAGATGAGTGCTTGTCACACTCACGGATGTGGGTGAAGTGGATTCTTCTATATTTAATTGTTGATCGCAGTAGCATAAAGTACCCAATGTTAGATGACATCATTATGAAGATGAATTTTCTAATGATGTCACACCCTTAGCCATACACCTTTGGTTATATGAGCTAGGGACAAGAATTCATGTTAGTCAACAATGTTGCTTACAATGTAACATCAATTCCTTCAAAGATGAGGTATGATGTGATGTCTCCCCTCCTAAATTTTATGGTGTTCTCTATGAAAACCATATATGTCGAAACGTCATGTATTTTACCATTCTAGGCCCCGTAGTGTCATTTTTTCCTTGGGAGATAAACTCTACAAGAAACCAAAGGTATCCTTGAATACCACAATCTCTTTGACTGCTAAGTAGTGCAAGAAAATAACCTCTTATACTCATATATTTTTCCCCTTCATGGTTTAGTCATATGGAGCAAATAAAATCACTATAATTCCAATGCATTTGTAAGTGGTATATTTTTACACCTAAGACGCTTAGATTAGTTGGTAGAAGAAAACAAAGACATATTCACCTCACTTATACAATTAACAATTCAATATTAGGTAAATGATGTAATTGATTTGACATTAGGTGCCCCATACCTAATGGGCTTGTATACATATGCTCTCTTTTGGATAAAAAGGAGATCAAACACCATATTCAAGAACTGATATAGAAAGGCCACAATGAAAAGAATCATAGTTAATAACAAATTCCCCATTCCCAAGATTCAGTGATGTGTTCAATTGTCTCAAATACACCAAATTATTTAGAAAGATTGAGTTTTATTTAGGTTATCACTAGGTGCCAATAAATCAAACTAAGATGTGGAAGACAACCTTCAAGTCTAAGGGAGGTCTCTTTGAGTGGTTGTCCATGCTCTTCAGCTTGACCAATGCAGCAACGCCATTCACGTGGATGATGGATGATGTTTTGTGATCGTTCACTAATTTTTGTGTGGTTGTATACCTAGTCAACATCTGTATCTTCAATAGAACCTAAGAAGAGCATGTGAAGCACATTTAACAAGTGTTGAGCATCTTGCAGCAACACAAGCTATATGACTCCCTACAGAAGTTCACATTCAACATGTTGATAATTCAATATATGGGTACATTATAGACAAGCATATTGTGTAAGCGGATCCAACAAAAATATAAGTCATTTTTCAATTGGTTGACCCCACACACTACTGGAGATTCACATTTTCTTAGGCTTCTCCACCTTTTACTACAAGATCATGTTGGGGTTCTGTCACATTGCTTTTCCCTTGAGCCACATGACCATCTGTGGAGACAATTCCATGTTTTTTTGGGTCAAGGAACAATAGAAACAATTCAAGGAGATGAAGTATCACTTCCGCATGACACCAATCCCGATTCTATTAAATCTGCAATAATTGTTCAAAATGGAGACAAATTACATAGATTGTATCATCAGTTATTACATATTTTGCTTTGTCCAAGTGATATCAGAGGTATCCACCCTATGAGGTAGAATGAATTCCACCATGGGTTATCAACCAACTCTTGTCACATAAATGGGTTCTTTGCAAGAGAGAATTACTTCCACAAAAAAGGGATCCATAACCTCGATTCAAGCAATTTATGTACTTGTTGACGACTTGACCAACCCTACTCCTACTATGACATTTTCACATTTATATGATACTACATACCATCAAGAGGATTAGGGAAGTCCTAAAACAATATGGACATTCGGTGGGATATCACAACAAGACACTTCTTTACATGATTCATAGATACCCCACATATTATAAGGAGGTCTACTTCATTGTTAAGGCCTCTCAAAAGTGGAAAAATTATATTTTGGGAAAGGAAACTATCATCCACATCAACTACAATTCTCTATCGTTTATGTAGATGCAAGGAAATTTGCAAAATAGACACCATCAAATGTGGTCCATGTACCTTCAAAAATTACACCTAAACATCAAGTACAATAAAGGAAGCACCGATCAATTTGTAGATTTCCTCAGTCGACCATCGACCATGGTACTAACTGTAGTCCTAAATTATTGTCGGAATGATACCTCATAGTTATGCCACATGTTATATGACAACAATATTGACTTGGCCAGAACATACCAGACATTTGTTGTAAGTAAAAAAGTTCCATGCTTTCACCTCTAGGATGAATTGTTGCACCATATGGTCCATCTATGTATTCTTTCATGTGTGATAGTGGGGAAAATCCCCTTATGACTATATTGGGTTGGAATATAGGCAAAGCACTAATTTCCCATAAAAGACAGTCATAATCCCAAGCTATCCCCAAACTATCCAAATAGAGAGACAAAAGAGAAGAAGGAAGATTGGTAAGTGTACCTTAGGCCTTAACGCCCGATGTAGACTTCCTTCAACTTTGTATCTTCCTAAGTTGCGGGTCTCCTCCCAAAGATGAACTGCAAGAAAACTTAGGAAAACAATGCTAAAAATATACAATCTCTACTTATCAATGTTAGCGTTCATATACAAACTTAGATGCATTGAATCAATAAAGATATAAAGATGCAATGTATTTGGACAAGAAAAGAATATTTTATTCAAACTGAAGATTAAAATATTACAACCTTCTTATCGACAGATGCTCTGCGAACCAGGTTTGGGCTCCTCTTATTGTTTCTCCAAGTGCATCATTCCCAAGCTGCCTCTCACAATCAACTGATCTCCTTGGGAAAAGGGAAGGGATTGTATAGGGAGAAAGGGATGAAGGGGAATGTTGAGGCCAAATCTCATAAAGGGTTGCAAAACTTGGGCTAGAAGGGGAAGGGATTTTGGTAGAGTTTATTTTTTATCTTGCTTGATGTTGGAATGAGACCCCAAGACCTCTTTTTATATGACAAAAAGATAGTTATTCGGTTTGGGGATGGGCTACAATGGGTAAAATGGTTAGGAAACCTACAATAGCCCGTTAACTCTGTTGAATTCCTTGCAACTTTTGGAGGTAAACATGGTTTGTCTAGCATGCAGCTCGTGTATGTACGTGGGTTGTATTATGTATAGTATGCATCTAGAATGTGTACGTGGGAAGTAGTGAAGCAGAGTGTATACATGCTCCAAAAAATGTTTTTTTTAAGAGAGATCCTCAACAGTAATTTGGCAAATTGTGTAAGTAAAAAGGCCAATGTTGTGTATGCATAGGTAGGTCATTTTTGGGCTATAACATATGCCCCCTAATGTGTGGGGTCAGAAGAGTAATTGGTGTCTGAAATACATTACAATATCTTTACCAGTGGGAAGGCACAGAATCGAGTGAGCCCCAAACCAAAGTTTGGGAGCATGTCATCTACAAAATAACCAAAATCTCTCTGAGGCGGGAATACCCATGCTCGAGATGAACTAATCATGGCTTCCAGTCAAGTAAAATATAGATCCATGTCATATAAATGTCTATATAAAGTGTAGTCATGAGAAATACATAGCGTATCTACATCTCAAAATCATTCGATGATATTCAAGTACAATAAAATATGCATCTTCAAGAAGTATTGATGCTTGCAGTTGGAGATGAGGACACCATAGCTCGAGAAACAACTTCAAGATCTTCAAAAACTCAGGTAGGAGTACAATAGGAGTGAAAGACTCACTACTCTGAGTTCCTCGACATGTCATATGGAAAATAAAGGAGGATCTCAATCATCAGGCATAGAACTTCATTGATTTTGAATCCGAACTTGACTGGACTCTTAGAATAGCCGACTCATGAAAGTCAAGAGACAAACTGCAGAATGCCCGACTCAGGCTGGATAAAACTTCCCTTGGACAAAAGAACGAAAGATGATTAGACTCAAGCAGCGTAATATTGACATAAGTCTGTGATGCAGGAAGCACCAAAAAGTCTCCATATGTTTGGAAGAGTAACTAAACAGAGGAGGACACAACTCTATGTAGCGAGAACAACTTCCTGACTTCTTACTAGATCCCAATGCTTGGCAAACAAATTGAAGGAGTGATTTTTCCAAGGGCGACTATCTTGCCACCGAACAAAGAATTTATATATCACGTCCCCTCTTTTTGGAATATTTGATTTTTTTTTCTTTTCAAATTTTTAACAAACTTGAAAAAGAATAAAAGAATGCTACATTACAAAGGAGAAAATGAGTGTCGCGAGCAAGAAAATTGGTTCCAAGTGCATGGAACATATTGATGCTCAAGGAAAGGAGAAATGTGCAAAATAAGGACACTCATGGAAAATTCCTCCATGGGTCAAGGTGACAGATCGCAAAGGAAAAAAGTGTTGCAAGGCTTGTGTATAAGGAATGATTTAAAGGTTCAATTGAGAGAAACATGGAGTTTTCATTAGGCCAAAGACTCAAAGATGAGACCCACAATGTGATTAAGTATGACACAACAAGACTCCTTCCATGTGAATTTTTACAAGCCCAGAGAAGGTAAGATCGGTGGTTTTTTCACGTTTTAGAGAGTTTGAAAAAATGTTAAAAGAAGACTCCACAGAGTTCCTTTTTTTCGCAATTAGTCCAATTGGTTTGAAAAAGGGTTAAACTTATACTGAAAAGACATCTCTTCAAAACCATTTTAATGAGTGTGATTGAGACAAGCTCACTCGGCGATCTTTTCAATTTAAAGGAGTCTGAAAAGAGCTTAACTATGGACTCACAGCCTTTTTCTAAGTTTAGTCCCTTTAGCTCAAAAAATTATAAAATATAACCGAGGAGAACTCTCATGGCAAGACAAGTCTCCCGAGGCATACCTTTTTCATAGATAATCTATTGGCTGGAAAAAGGGTTAAACTTGTGCCAAATATATGTTCTTTTTGGACCAATTAACGAGTGTGAAAGGAACAAGGTCACTCGACAATATTTTCATATTTAGGGAGGCTAAAAAGAGCTTAACTATGGACTCCGAGGGGGTTCATTTTTCGTAAGTAATCTCTAAGGCCCAAAAAAGAGATAAACCAAACCAAGGAGAATGTTTCTTTTTCAAAACTTTAGTCTCTCAGGCCCGAAAAAGGGTTAAACTTATGCCTGATAATACTCTCCTAGTGAATTGAAGTTCCTAGGGTATACCTTTATTCGTAAAATTAGTTGTCCAGAATGAAAAAGGGTTAAACTACCGTCATACAGATGTGCCTTCAAATTTGAGTTTGGCGAGCGTGAAGGACAACAATATCGCTTAGCAATATTTTCAATTTTTGAGAGTTTGAAAAGGGATTAAAGAAGACTCAATGGGGCCTTCTTTTCTCAAATAATCCATACGAGATTGAAAAGAATAAATACAGTCTCGTTGGATGTCACTTTCAAAATTTAAGTGAGCTTGAAAGACAACAAACCATGCTCATTAGGGATTCACGTGGGTAAGGCCAAGAATGATGACTAGAAAGAAGATTAAGGCTTCAATATGTAATCATGGCGGGACTGACAAGGACTCTCAAACCTATAGACAAAAATCACAGCATGGATGCCAAAATGCAGCAAAGGATCTACCTAGGACATCCATGTAGAAGTAGGCTCTACCACCTAAACACTTCTAAATAAGCAGAGAAGGTTCTGTGTTGCACTTTGGTGGGATCGATCCTATGGCAAAGTGGAAAAGTCAACAATATGCAGAATGGGGGGAGTGAAAACCTAACCTGTATGCAAAATTTGAAAAACGGACTTTTACCATGGGATGATATAGGTGTAAAAAATCTCAAAAAAATCACCAAACCAAAAGGACAAGTCCAACAAAATGACCCGAAGATAACTCAAAAGAGAAATCAAGTAGCCACCAAGTCATGAAAAGTAAAAAATGGGACCAAAATAGGGCAAAAGGGGCCAAAACAATCTATAAATAGAGGTGGAAAATTCATTTTTACCATTTCAATTTGGAAAATAACAAAATGATAAAAAAAAAAAATCCTCAAAACGCGAATTCAAGGAGCTACAGTGGACAAAAAACCCTCACTTGGACCCAATAAGTACAAATCAGTCCATCCCTCATTTAAATTCATATTTATTCTTTTAATTTTGTGTTTAGGAGGGGTGCACCCTTGTAAAAGGGTTGTGACTGTGTGTACACGGGTTGTCCATGCTCAGCCCGCGTATGTACGCAGGAAGAGTAATACTCAGCATGCGTACATACACGATTGTCTTAAATACAACCTAGGTATGCCCTCTTTGTAGTTCAAAAAGAAAAAAATAAAGACTAAAACCTCTCCTCTTGTGTGTGACAGGATGTATGTTCACTGGAGAGAAAGGTAACATGAGGAGCTGGATGTTTTGGTCGAGGAGGATCTAGGGGCCATTGTTATGTTAAAACAACGTGGCTTGTGGAAATTTTTCCAGTGTCCATTCATGAGGGCACAACTGAGGTTTCTCAATTCTTTGGTAGAGTATTGGAATCCTAATGCAAAGGTGTTTATGCTAGAGGATCAATCAATGACCCAAACCACAGAGGACATTTACTTCTTGACCGAACTCTCTAGGAGAGGGGAACTGATCAACTTGACGACCTTTCCTCCAGGGTCGTACAACATTGAGGATTACATCAGGATGTACTGTGAGGTTGGTACCAAGAAAGTAGGTTCTCAGGTGTCGATACAGAAGATTACCAGTCTCCACCTTCACATTGTTTTGTTCATGATCAGGCAGATCACAGGATCTACATCACTCCATCGGACCTTCCGTGAACATATGCATTGTGTGATATAATGTTTGGAGGCTATCGTATTTGACTGGACTAGACTACTACCATGCTAGCATGCATGAAGAAACAATTCACAGACTATCGCAGTAGAAAGAACAAGAACTTCGGGTTTGGCACAGTTTTATGCCCATTCTTCTTTGAGAGAGTGCCTAGTCTCAGCCCAAGAGAGACAGTATGAGGGCATATTTCCTCCTTCCCGACATTGTGCAAGTGGGCAGTTTTGTTGCCTAGACAGGGTGGAGGAAGAACCCAGGAGGCATTTGATGATAAATTCTTTGACCGATGGGCTCATCAAATTCCAATCATAGAGGACTGTCCCTATGTAGGGATTAGTTTCCTGAGAGACCATGACATGCTCATGCCCCCTGGCTGTTAGAAAAATAGGACCGCGGAGCAATAAAATAAAACAAATGCAGAAACAAAACACAGAAGATACACAATACAAGAGAGACATAGATTTACGTGGTTCACCTAGTGTGGGCTACGTCCACTAGAGAAATTGTCAGGTCCTTTCTTTATTATTATCCAGCAAAATGAAGGGATACAACCTATAGAAAAACCTGCTATAAATTCCTCTTCTTTCTCTCACAGTCTCCTCTATCAGAATACAATACTTTCCAACATACATAGCCACAATACATTTCCCTCATAAAACAGGGTTGCCTTCTAGGGCAAAAAACCCTAACATAATCTCTATCGTTAGATCTGCGACCTTATAATGAACGGTCCAGATTTACAATGAAATTACTATATACTTTTACAAGGCAATTTTTTTTTCAGGGGCTTCGCCCCTGAACCCCCGCTGGGGCGCCGCTTGCCCTCAAACCCCCCAGTCGAGGGGATATCCCCCTCGGACCCCACTGAGGGGGTACCCCCCATCTGCACTCCCCCGCATGGAAGAGTGTACATACTTCTGGGGTGTAAATACTTCATGGGGTATAAACACAGCTGAAAGTAAAAGACCTCTAAATCAAGAAGATAATCAGGCTCCACAACCAACACTGGTGAGGAGCATGGCAAGATAGGTAACACATTTTTTAAAGTTATTAAATTTTTAATTTTTTTCCTTTTTATATGTATGTCAAATTACTAACTTAAAGATCTATTATATACAGATGTGGGACATGTTTGTCCAATAGAATTCACTAGGACCTGGCATCGTCCTTAACTAGAGGCTAGACTAGCATGAGCAAGAGGACTAGCATTTGTAGGAGGACCTCCAGTCAGAGAGGATGAGAGAGTGTTGCAGCAAGTAGAGAGAAACCTCACAGCTCTCGCTTGTGCAGTTCCCATGGAAGAGATAGAGGATCTTCCCCCGGCTATGCAACCACATGTAGTGGGGGTGCCCAGGACATGGGTCCAACTATTCTGGTGTCTTGTGAATGTCATAGTTCACTACAGCAGGGAAAATAGGCATAGACCTTATATAGTTTCGGACTGCTTATGTGCTGCAAGATACCAGATATATAAAATATGCAGAACAGAAATAAAATGCTAGAAATGGCAGAATAACAGTAAAATATCCAGCATAATCTTCACAATAACACAGAAATGATATAAGAATAGCAATAGAAATAGCACTTAGATTCAGAAAGAAATGTTTGCAGGCCTCTTCAAGGGGGAAACCTCCAATCGAGCAGTGCTCTATTACAATAATCTCCAAGCTAGGGTTTTCATACCCTTGACCCTTATTTATACTAAATATGCCTATTAAGAGAAGCATCTAG
>CBVK0100097621.1:0-31716 GCA_900067695.1 Picea abies
TACCAAGGAGACATTTTCATTTGGAAGCATCTTGTACTTGAACAATTAAGTGGGGTAAAAAGAGGTTTCCCCCTCGAAGAGGCTTATTATTTGAAATTATCTCTTTTTCAAGGCATTGAGTACTTTTTCTGAGGTTTTTCTATGCTATATTGGTATTTGGTTCTTAACAGTAAAGCGATTTTTCTTCGATGTTTTATCGCAAAGTATGTCGAGATCACTAAAGACTTCATGCATTTACTAAAGAAGGGAGTCCCCTTACATTGGGATGAAGCCTCTCAATGCTATTTCAAAGTGTTGAAACACACCCTCACGTCTACCCCTCTGCTCCAAACTCCCAATTATAATAAATATTTCTTATTGTATTTGGCCACTGCAGAGTCGACCATCAGTATGGTCTTGGTTCAAGAGGATGATCTTCTTGAAGAGCATGTGATTTATTACTTGATTCGAGGCCTGGTTAGACTAGAAATAAACTACTCCGATGTTGAGAAGCTAGCATTGGAATAAGTGCATGCTGTCTAGCAATTCCATCATTATATTTTGCTACGTAAGACCACTGTTGTTTCCGTTGTGAATCCATTCCAATACGTGTTGACACGACATGTCATCAATGGAAAGATCAGTAGATGGATCATTCCTCCATGAATTTGAATTGGATTTTTTTTCTATGAAATCCAAAAAGTCACTGGTCTTTGTGGAACTTATCTTAGAACTTTTTGTCAAATCAGGTGATGTTACGCCCGAAGAATCACCGATTAAAGGAGATATTTTTTTGATTTCATCTTCGAACCCCTGGTATGGAGATATACTAATATATCTCCATACTTTGAAGTGCCCTGCATCTTCTTCTCATGATAAGCGTCAAAGTATATTCCATCATGCAAAAAACCATCTCATGCTTGATGACACTTTGTATCGTCGAGGCGTAGATTGTATCCTTCATCGGTGCATCACTCATGAAGAAGCAGAACGCGTTCTTAATGACTGCCACACCAAAGCATGTGGTGTTCATTTGTCTGGGTTGGAAACAACCTAAAATATTATGCAAGACGAGTACTTTTGGCTGACTTTAATCAAGGATTGTGTTGAATCGTTCAAAAAGTGCCACCCATGTCAGATCTTCTCTCAGAAGATGAGGGCACACCTCGCTACCATGTTTCCCGTCATTGTTGTTGGTCCTTTCACTAAATGAGGGATTGATTTCACTACATGCCACTCGGCCTCAGCCAAGGGGCATCGTTATATCATTGTAGTAGTATCCTACTTCAAAAAGTGGGTTGAGGCTATGCCAACGTTCAATAATGATGGTGAGACAACAACTCTCTTTATTTTAAATCAAATAATAGCTAGGTTCGACATCTCGAAGGAGATTGTCACTGACCATGGTAGTCACTTTCAGAACAATATGATGTTTGAGTTAACGTCAAATCTTGGGTTGAGGCAAGAGCATTCATCACCCTACTACCCACAAGGGAATGGTTAGGTGGAGGCTGTGAATAAGTCCCTTAAGACTATTCTACATCAAACGATCAATTCTTCCAAGTCCAATTGGCATTTGATGTTGTACTCAAAATTGTGGGCCTACCGAACGTCTGTAAAGACTACCACCAATTTCTCACCTTTTCAACTCATTTACGAGCTAGAATCAGTCTTTCCTATAGAGTTCCAGATCCCATATCTAAAGTTGGTAGTATAGTTATTGTCAAACAATTCACCACTTGAGGAATGCTTAATATATATTGAGCAGCTCGATGAACAACGACATGATGCAGCCTTGGCTAATGAGACTCACAAGAAAAGAGTCAAGTGTCAGTATGATCGGTCTTTTCATCCTTGGATTTTCTCCGAAGGTGATCTACGACCATTATAAGGATCCCCTAGGGGTAGGCAAGTTCAAACCCATGTGGTTTAGAACTTTCATTGTGAAGGAGGTACTAAAGAAGGGCGCTAGTCATTTGGTTGAATTTGAGGGGAACGCTTTAGTGGAGCCTAGAAATGGGCTCTACCTCAAGAAGTATTACTCGTAGGTGGGTCACCTTGGGTGACTTCTTGTACATATGTATAATTCTTATACATTTTTTTTTTGTCTTTTTGATTTATGGATGTGTCATTATTGATGTCATATTTTTCACTATGGCAGATGTCAAGTGAATCAGAGGTGTTCGTTGGGTTCGCAAATGATGCTAGCCATCACACTTGGATGCCTGCTTCCACAACTTGGGTGATCTTCACACCTCGGGGCCATATTCTATCTTCTAGGGGTATCTGTTTAGGTTACACCACAAACAATGTCACCGAGTATAGTGCAGTGATAGAGTTACTTCATGATGCTTTTCCGCATGGTATCTCTCACCTTTGAGTCTACTTAGATGCACAACTAGTTTTGTCCCAGTTAAATGGGGTTTACTGCATTTATGATCCTACTCTACACCGATGATTCCTTAGGATACATCTCTTAGAACGTTGCTTTGATTACATTATGTATATCCATGTTCTTAGGCGACTAAATCAAATGACAGGTTGTCTAGCTAATCAAGTATTAGATTGGCATATTGCACATACATAAACAGAAGCACACACATACACATGTACATACATTGTAAAAATGTGATCCATAAGACATGAAAAGATGTAAATATGCATATATATATCAAAAGTCTCAGAGTACATAGGTGGGTGCAATTGCCTCAAAAATAATATGTCTGGTATACATCGCGGGGCTTATGCCCTAAAAAATATACAAAAGAGTGCCCTCAACATGTAAGTGGTCCACCCTAGCTAAGCACATGGCCTATTGGCCAGGGATGATTTTAAGGATGGAAATTTATACTAAAATGTAGAAACTGGGCTAATCTTACTAGTACTTAATATGGAAAATGTAAAATGTTTGGTGATAGATTTGTAAAAATTATTCAAATTTCTAAGGATTTTATATAGTTTGTATTAAATTTTGGAGATTTTTGAGGTAAAATAATTTCAGTCTATGGAATTTGGGCGAATCATTTTTAGAAAAAATGGAAATTTGTGAATCGTTTTTTGGGAAAATCCATGGAAATTTGTGAAATTTTCACTATGGCCCTACCATAGTGAACGACGAAATTTTCCAAATGCCGAAAAAGCTGCACCCACGTCCATGGCACCCAAACTATGTGAGGTTGCATCAATGGCAGGAGATCCTTGATCTCATCCATGGGCACTGTACGAGTTAGCGTGGCGAGGTTCCGCTCCACCAATCTCAACAATCTCTTAGCCTCTCTGGCTGGAGGTCCAGTTGTTGTTGTTGCTGGTACGACGACTGTTGCTAGTACTGCCTTTGGTCAAGGACATCACTTGGTCCTCATGAATTCCACTGGACACATTGGTCCCACATCTGTACATAAAGAGATACATATTTTTCAGATACTCTAATACATATAAAAATGATATATATAAACAAAAACTAAAAAAATAAATAAATTTAAAAAGAAAACGTACCCATCTCTCCTCACTTAGCTCCAAGAGGTACAGGCATGTCCGGGTCCCTGAAAAAGTTGATCCTGGCATAGGGGTAGTCCTCTGTTGCCAGAATCTTCCATTCCCACCAGTCGAAAAATGCATCATCAAAGGCCTCTATGGTCTTCCCTCCTTCCTGCCATGGCAACAATGTTGACCATCTACACACTGTTGGGAGTGAGGCAACATGCCCTTGCACAGTCTCTCATTGACTAAGACTGGGTACCCTCTCAAAGAAGAATGAACATAAATTGGTACCAAATCCAAATTTTTTGTTACTCCACCCACGACACTTGATGAGTTGTCTCTTCATGCAGTCAAGCATGGTCATACTCTAGTCGAACAATCATGCATTTAAGCATTGCATTGCACAATGCATGTGTGCCTAGGAGGCCTGATGTAAGGCTATGGATCCAGTAATCTGCCCAATAAGTAAAACTATCACCTTCAGTGATAGGTTGGTAATCTTGTGGATCGACACCTGAGAACCCACCTTCTCAGTGCTAACCTCACAATACATTCCGATCAACTCGGTGATGTTGTGGGGCCCAGGGGGGAAATCATGCAAGTTGATTGGTTCCCCTCTCCTCGAGAGGCCAGTCATAAAGTAGATGTCCTCAGTCATTGGAGTCAACACCTGCCCCTCAAGAATAAATGCCTCAACGTCAAGGTGCCAGTAATCCACCAAGGCATTCAACAGCCTAGGTTGTGCCCTTATGAATGGACATCGAAAAAACTTCCACAACTTGCATTGTCTCAATGCGGCCATAGACGCGGGGTCCTCATCGACCAAGATATCTATATCCTCATGCTCCCTTTCTCTCTAGTGGACATACATCCAATTACATGACAAGTTCATGGGGGAGTTAGCTCTTTCTTTTCATATTTTTCCATGCTATTGAGGGTGTACGCGGGTTGTAGTGGACACAGTCGCGTATGCACATGGGAAAATTGTTTTTTGCCTACGGAAAAATTGTTTTCTTCCCATGGGCATACGCGGTCTATCCTTGGAAAACCCACATACATGTAGGGCTGCCCCTTTTTAGGAGTGTGTGCCCCCCCCAAAAAAACCAAAAGAAATGAAAAAAGAAAGTATTGAAATGAAAGAGGGGTTAGTTTTTACTTACTTGGTCCAAGCAGAAGTTCGTTTTGTCCTTTGAAGCTCCCAGAATCAACTCTTTTAGAAAAGAGGTCCTTTTATCTTTTTGGTTAATTCTCAATTTGCAATGGTGAAAATGAGCTATCAACTTCTATTTATAGACTTTTTTGGCCTTTTTTGCCACTTTTTTGAACCCTTTTGTTGTTTTTTCTGGCTTGATAATCATTTAACATGGTTCTTGAGTTTCTCATTGGATGTTATGATACACTCCACTTTTGGTTTGGAAATATTTTTGAGAGATGGGTCACTTTTAAAGATTCTTTGGTAAAAGTCATTTTTACAAATTTGTGCATTTAAGTTAGGATTCCACCTCCACTTTTGCATATCGTTGTCTTTTTCTCTTTGCGATAGGATTGATCCCTACGAATTGCAACACATAACCATCATTGCTTCTTTATAAGTGTTTTAATTTAGTGGTAGATCCTACCTCCACATGGATGTCCTAGGTATATCCTCATTGCATTTTGGTGTCCATGCTATCATTAATGACTTTAGGGCTAGGAGTCCTTGTTAGTCCTATCATGATTACAAGATTGAGCCTCATATATCTGATATGTCATCACTCTTGGCCCCACCCTTGGGACTCCCAGAAAATGAGTCTTCTTTTAATCCCTTTTCAGACTCTCTAAACATAAAAAGATTGTCAAGTGATCTTGTTGTCCTTCATGCTCGCCAAACTAAAATTTGAAGTCACGTCTTTCCGGCGGTAGTTTACCTCTTTTTCAGTTTGGATGGTCAATTGTACGAACAAAGGTATACTCTAGGAACTCCGGTTCACTAGAAGAGTATTCTCAGGTATAATTTTAACCCTTTTTCAGGCTTGAGGGACTAAATTTACGAAAAAGGAACCCCCACACCGTCCATAGTTAAGCTCTTTTCAGACTCCTGAAATTGAAAAGATTGTTGAGTGACCTTGTTACTTCACACTCATTAAACTGGTCCAAAAGAACATCCCCTATGGAGTCCATAGTTAAGCTCTTTTCAGACTCCTTAAAATTGAAAAGATCGCTGAGTGACCTTGTTCTTTCACACACATTAAATTGGTTCAGAAAAACATCTGTTGCCATGAGTTTACCCCTTTTTTGGCCTGTATATTAAGGAGGAAAAAGGTACACCTTAGGGATATTCGTCTCACCAGGAGAGTTCTCCTAAGTAGATTTTATACGTTTTTGGGCTAAGGAGACTAAATCTAGAAAAAGGATGGGATTCCATAGTTAAGCTCTTTTCAGACTCCTTAAAATTGAAAAGATTGTCAAGTGATCTTGTCTGTGTCACACTCGTTAAAATGGTTTTGAATATACATATTTTCAGTGCTACTTTACCTCTTTTTCAAGTCGACTAGACTACCTTCGAAAAAGGTACCCTAATGGAGTCTTATTTTATATTTTTTCAGACTCTCTAAATATGAAAAACCACCGAGCCTACCTTCTCTGGGCTATTGAAAAATACATTGAAGTGGGTTTCATCATGTATTTCTAATCACAGTTGCATCTCTATGTCTTTGGCTTAATGTTGGCTCCATGTTTCTCTCAAATGAACCTTTGAAGCATGCCTTATATGCAAGCCTTGTAGCACTTTTCCTCTGTGACCTGACACCTTGACCCATGGAGGAATTTTCCCCGAGTGTCCTTTTCTTGCACATGTCTCCTTGCTATGAGCATTAGTGTGTTCCTTTCTCTTGGAACTAGTATGCTTGCAACACTCATTCCTCCTTTGTAATGTAGCATTCTTTTATTCTTTCTTAAGATCTTCAAAATATTGAAAAAGACAAAAAAATCAAATATACCCCAAAAAGAGGACGGAAAAAGTATTTTCGTTTTATGGCAGCACAATGAGTCGGTCTTGGACAAAGCACATCCTTTCATTTGTCATCAAGATTTGGTATTTAATATGACCTTAGGAAACTGTTCTCGCTACATAGAGATGTGTCCTCCTCCATTTGGTTATCCTTCCAAACACATGGAGAGTTTGCATTGCCTCATACATTGTGAACTTGTGTCAATGTCATGTTGCCTGAGTCTTATCATCAGTCATGATATTATCCAAGGGAGGTTTTACCTAACCTGAGTTGGCCTTTATGCATTTTTTCTCTTGAACTCATGCCCGACCATCCCAAAAGTCCAATCAAGTCTTTGTTCGAAATCAATGAAGTTCTTTTCTTGATCACCGAGATCCTCTTGTCTGTTCCCTAACGAGCCATTGAAGACCTTTGAGTAGTGAATTCATACATTCACATTACACTCCTACCTGAGTTTTGAAGATCTTGAAGTTGTTTCTCAAGCTTTGAAGGCCTCATCTCCAGCCATCAGGAGTCATTTGGATTCTTGAAGATGGATACTATACATGTATATATTTGATTTTGAGATGTAGATCCACTGTGTATTGCTCACGGATACACTTTATATAGTTATATAACATGGATCTACAGTGTGATTGAAAACCATGATTTATTTCATCCCGAGCATGCATATGCCTGCCTCGGTGAGACAATTGTTATTTTTGCAGATGGCACCTCCTGAACTCTGGTCCTGGGCTCACTCTCTTCATACGTTGGTGAATATTTTCAATGTATTTCTTCCATTAGATGCCCTTCTGACCTCAAACATTAGGGGAAATCTGTTATAACCCTAAATTTCACCATACATGCATACCTGGCATCAAGCCCTCTTACTTTCTATTTTTTCCAAGCCATCATTAAGAAGCTCTTCTTAAAAAACCTATTTTTGAATATGTACGTGCCCTACACCACTAATTCCCACGTACACACACTTTCTCCACCACTACATCTCACATATGCACACTAGATGGACCATTACAACCCGCATATACCCACAAAATTTGCACAAATTAAAAAGTTGCAAGGAATTTGTTGAGATTATGGGCTATTGGGTAGTTTTCCAACCGTCCCACTGCCTATAGCCTGTCACCCAACTGAATAACCATACTTTTCTCATACAAAAGGAAGTGTTGGGGTCTCATTCCAAATATAATCTTAAGAACAATGAAAATCTTCCTGTTTCACATCCCCTCCTTGCCCCATATAATTGAAGCCACCTTGTGAGATTTGTATTAGAATTTCCCATCCTGGCCCTTTTTCCTCCATCATAAGCCTATGCCATTTCCCTAGAATAAGTGTGAGAGGAGAAAGATACATTGAAGCATAGTTGGATCTTGGTGAAGAGGATCCTGGACCAGGTTCATGAAGCAGTTGTCGATCTCATTGTAAGTAAACATTGTGATATCAATAAAAGGAATACTTTTTATGTCCCGAAATATGATGTGTCAAATATATATGTTTGATTTATGTTTTATATTGACATCTAACCCATGATTCATATATTAGAAGCATGTTTTTAGTTCCCTATTTATCTGTTTGTGAATGCAGGCTAGCCTTGGGAGGAGGCTTGTAGTCAGCAGAGAAATAGAACGTGAAAGGATAGACACCGGACAAAGATTTAAAGGTAGAGTTACCAGATCTTTTCACTTTGTATTTCATGCATGAATGTGGGCTATATTCGTGGTAGTTATAAAAAGTAGGAGACTTTTAGATGGTTAGATCTTCCTACATGTTGAACCCTAGTGTAGTCCATAGGGGGGATTTCCCACTATAGCAATAGGTACCTAATTGTAGTTGGAGAAGCCATCAATGAAATAATAACATTCATATCCCACAACTTCATTGATGATTTCATCAACAAATGGTGTAAGTAATGGATAAGTTACTGTAAGTTTTTTCAGTCCTCTGAAGTCCACACATATTCTTAGTTTCTTTGGGTCATGCTTCTTGGGTTTCATGACCATCAAACTGTCCCACTCCAACTTATCGATTGGATATATAATGCTAGCACCTAGAATTACTTTGATCTACTTTTGGATGATAGAATTATATTTATGTGCCCACTTATATGGTCTTTATTTGATAAGTTTGGCCCCAGGGATGAGGTTGATTTTGATCTATCCCATATCTTGTACCAACCCTTTAAGATATTTTTAATCTCATGCAAATATATCCCACTATTCCTTTAGTAGGTCGATAATTTCCATGGTTTTCTTGTCAGACCAATAGTCACCTATTTTGGCCATTTTTGGTCGATCATCTATTGAGATGTTGAAATCTTTGGTCTTGATTTTTGAATCCATCAACTCAGGGAATTTGGATTTATCCAATTGGTGTTCTCCTTCCATGACTTTATTATAGCTTGAGGGGAAGTTTAGTTTTTATATATCTTCATTTTTTTTTTTCTTCCTTGGTCACTGAGCGGATTTATTTTACATAATTTTGTACTCTTGAATGGTTTTCTTTCATAGAAATCCATGCCCTGTAAAAATCATGTTTACCATATCTATTTGAAAATCTATGACATTGTCTTAATTGTGTGTTGACACAAAATTCCAAGTCGAATTTGATCCCATGTCTACATTATCTTTTCCTTTCTTCTGAATTTCATTGGGGCTTGATTTTTCCAAAAATAATTTTTCTCTCTCTTGTTGTATCTTGCAACCGTGCTTCTTTGGGTTTGAATTCAAAGTCTTTGAGGAAATTCCTTTTGATTTCATTCCAATCAAATGAATATCCACATGATTCTTAGATTCTATAGAACCTATGTGGTATATCATCAAATGTATTTTGGAACATATGTGGCCACACTCTTTCATATTAATAGTCTTGTCTTATCCATTCTTTCTCACATTTTTGGATTTGAGAGTCTGGTTCGAACCCAGGTTTAAAAGTCAAGATGTCAAGGTTTGCTGACAATTTTTTTCCACCAAATATTTCCACAAAATATAGGGTGCAAGTATTCCATGTTTGCAGTCCTAGTGAATGTGTTTCTCACCATCGGGTTGCTTAGCTTGTTAAAGATTAGACTAAGCTTTTTACTCTCCCCTATTCTCTAGATGATTTAGATGTTGGTTGTGGAGTTTGATTATCTTCTTGATTCAAAGGTATTGTCTCAGTCATATTTGGATCCTATTTCATGACGAGGGGGTGTGGGGGGGATTTCCCCCCCAAATCAGTTTCCAGGGGGGGTGAAGACAATCTTTTAGAGTCCCCCTGAAGAGAATTTTTTGGGAATATTGGCTTGTAAAATATTGTAATTTCGTAGTCCATCCAGATCGTTCATTATAAGGTTTCATATATGACAGTATAAATTATGTTAGGGTTTTCCATGGAATGAGACCCTCTTTTATGTATGCAGGAATTATATTTCTGTGATGTAGGTGAGTGAATATTGTATTCTGAGAGAGGAAACTATGAGAGAAAGAAGACAAAGTCATAGTGGGTGTGTTGTAGGTTGTATCCATTCATTTGATTGATAATAATAAAGGAAGGACCTGCCAATTTATCTAGTGGATGTAGCCCATATTGGGTGAACCACGTATATATGTGTCTCTATTTTATTATGTATCTTTTGTGTTTTAGTTCTACAATTTTTTTATTTTCTTTCTCTATGATCCTCGTTTTCTAACAATTGGTATCATAGTGAAAGGTAACTTGCAGGAAAAAAAAAATCTAGTTCGAGTGGGAGCAATGTGATGCAGTGCCCCCAGCTCAATAGGGTCTGCTGACCTCTCGGTCTTTGGATCTTCTCAATCTTCGAGCTGGAGGAGCTCTTCAATTCCCCACCAAAATCTTCAAGAAATGTCCACAGGTCCTTTTCACAAAACTTCGTTGTGCGAACAAGCATCAGGCACAATCTTCTCTCATGCGACCATTGGTTGTTATCATGAGCCTAACCTAAAAGGCATTTCGCGATTTCGCGTGTCGGGTTTTTGCATGTGAATCACCCCAGTTATCCCAATCTCTGAAACCCCGACATGAGTTTAGCGTGTACTAGCTCCTCCCTTATCTTTCCTTAATGTGACCTCTGGTCATGACCCGGGGCTCAACCCTCAAGCACGTTGGGATTTCATGTATTGGGAACTCCTGATATGATTATATCTATAGTCCATGATCTTACCTCGATCAAGGACTACGATCAAGTCATTATTTCACGTTTCATGACTTTGGATGTTGGTTCAAATCTGTTCTCCTGATTCCCGATTTCCTGATATTTGCGAGCGTCAGATCGACGGTCCAAACTTTTCCTTTGATCAACGAATGTGATCAAGTCGGGATTTCACATTTCGTGACTTTGGGAGTTTCCTTACTTCTGTTTTCCCGATATCTGAGATCGCGATGGCACTAGATCGACGGTCTAGATCTTCCTAGATCCAACGACCCAAATCAATTTGGGATTTCACCTTTCACTCCTTTACCTCTTATGGAGTCCCTTTGACACTTAGCCGAATTCTAAATCTGTGCACTCCTTGCATGAGATTCCTATGCAAGACTTGGTTCTTGCAGATGATTGTGCATGCCTTGCAGCAGTCGCTTTGCACTCCTTTTAAAGGGGAAATTTTTTGTTATCTCTTCTGAGATTGAGAATCTAAACAGATCCCATCACACACTCCTTTCATTATGTGTGCACACCTTGCACTCACTCAACATAAGAGAAACAATTGAAACTTATACTAACATTCATAGTTTCATCCATTCATAACGAAATTCATTCATTTATGAAAACACAATAATAGAGAATTACAAACAGTAACAATGTTATGCATTTGAGTCAATTTTCTTCTATCATATTCATTCAAAAGTAAATGGCTACAGCTAATATCAAAACAATAACTCAAAACTCAGAAAATTCGTACTAACTCACAGCAGCCTCATTTGGGCGTACAAAACCTCTATTTATCTCATAGGGTCCTTAGGGTCCCCCCCCCCGACTAATCATCTTATCAGAAAACAAAAAAAACTCTAACTACTACCTAAGTTCATTTACATTCAAGACTCAGAGTGAAACTCCCAGATCACTCGTGATCATTTGCTCCCAAGCATTTGATCTTCTTCCATTTTTACAATCAGCTTCAAAAGATTCATAGTAACTCCTAGCCTTTTAGGTTTTGAAATGATCCTCAGGCACTGAGTTGTCCTGCCACGAGTGCTCACTGATGATGCTCCTACATCACAATGGCAGAATATGGAAATTTTAGGGTCGAGAAGTTTAATTGCCAAAACTACTTGTTATGAAAGATGAAAATGGAAGACTATCTATATCAGAAGTATTGTTTCCTACCATTGGGCATAAAAGTAAAGAAACCAATGAGTATGAAGGAAAAATAATGGGAGGTTCTTGATAAAAAGGCACTATGAATGAGATGACTATTCCTGGAAGTGTTGATGGCCTTAAACATTTCAAAATAAAAGGAAACATAGGATATAATGAAGGCATTGGCTAAACTATATGAAAAAATATTGGCCTCCAACAAGGAATTTCTAATGAAGTGATTATTTAATATGAATATGTCATAAGGTGGTTCTATTTCTAATCATTTAAATGAATTTAATATGGTTACTAATCAACTAAGTCTTGTAGGAATGAAATTTGATGATGTTGTTGGTGTTATCCTTAGTGAGGAAATGTGACAGAAAAGCATGGGTGAGATATCAAGGAATGAATTGACCATGGAGAACAAGGGTAGTCAAAGGGAAAGATAAAAGAGCCCAATTAACCATGGGAATTCTAGGAAGGGCATATCCAAATCCAAACTAGCAAAGACTGAGTGCTAGAATTGTGGGAAGAAAGGACATCTAAAGAAAGAATGCATATCTCCAAAGAGACAAGGAGATGGACAACAAGATAAAAATCAGGAAGAAAATATAGCATGTGATGTGTTACAAAATGCTTTGATTATTTATTTAGATAATATTATTGATTCTTGGGTATTATATTTAGGGGATTTATTTCATGCCACACCCCAAGGAAATATTTTCAATATAATGTTCAAGGTGATTTTGGACAAGTTTATTTGGGTGATGACGAACCATGCAAAATTGTTGGAATGGGTAAGGTACCAATAAATTTAAAGGATGTAAACCAATGGTTGCTAAAATAGGTGAGGCATGTTCTATATTTGAGATGAAATATGATTTCAACAGAGTAGTTGGGAAGTGAAGGTTTTATATCTACATTTATAGAAAATATGTGGAATGTAACTAAAGGATTACTGGTAATAGAAAAAGGAGAGAAGGTAGGTACATTGTATTTATGTATTGGTAATGCTGACTCTTCTATATATTTAGCTTCTACAGGAGTGGATACAACACTATGGCATCATAGGCTTGGAAACGTGAGTGAAAAGGGGATGCAGATACTCCACAAAAGGAATTTGTTTGCAAATCTTAAACAAGTTGATTTGGATTTCTATGAGCACTGTGTTTATGGAAAACAAAAGAGAGTCATATTTCTCAAAGTTGGGAAGGAAAATAAGAGTGAAAAGTTAGAGCTTGTGCATATATATGTAGGGGGACCAAATCAAGTATCATCTCTTGGAAAGCTTTGGTTGAGAATGAGATGGGAAAAATGTTGAAGTGTCTCAGATTAGATAATGAAGGTGAATATTGTAGCAAGGAGTTTTATAATTATTGTTCATACCATGAGATTCATAGAGAGAAGACAATTCCAGGAACACCACAAGAAAATGGTGTGTCATAAAGGATCAACAAGACAATCATGGAACGTGCAAGGAGTATGAGATTGCATGTAGGGTTTCCATTATAGTTTTAGGAATATGTTTTAGATACTGTTGTTTACTTAATAAACAAAGGTCCTTCAATATCCTTGGATGGTGACATTACATAGGAGGAATGGATAGGTAAAATGATAAACTACTCATTTTTTAATATTTTCGGTTGTGAAACATTTGTTCATATTGATAAATAAAATAGAACAAAGCTTGAGGGAAAATCCAAGAAGTGTACCTTTATTGGATACGGTGTTAATGATTTTGGTTGCTTATGGGATTATGAAAATCAAAAAATCATTAGGAGTAGAGATGTGGTATTCAATGAAAAGTTCATGTACAAAGATAAATTGTAGGGAAAGAAACAGGAAAAGGAAAATAAAAAATACACAATGCTTGATGAAATAAAAGAAAATAGAATTCCAAAGGTATCAAAAAATCAAAATGTACAACAACAGGAGTAGAACGTACCTCAAACTCCTACAAGTGTTGTTATAATATCTACCAGGTTAAGTAGACCCCCTAAACAATACTCTCCTTCATTGTATTATGTATTCTTAATTGATTCTGGTGAACTAGAAATTTATGAAGAGGTAATGAAGGTAGACACTAAAAATAAGTGGGAGAAAGAAATGAAAGAGGAAATGGACTCCTTGGTAAATAACCAAACTTTGGACTTGGTTCAATTACCTACAAAAAAAAGAGAATTGTAGAATAAATGGGATTACAGGTTGAAGGAAGAACATGGAGGCAAGAAGCGGTACAAGGTCAATGTAATTATGTTGAACCTGCACATAATAGATCTAGCTAGAAAATACCACACATATTTGCAGAGAGAAATTGAGAAAGAAGAAGCAAGAGAGAAAGAATGGAAGAATTCTCATTAACCGTAATGAATAATGAATAATTTACACATGATATACTCTGTATAACTCAACCAATGTGTACTAGAGGTGAATCTGATGCACCATAGTGGTGGTATAGAGTGATTTAGAAACACACCAGTAGTTACGAGAGTGAATTTCCACCTAGTCTAGTCGCTTGGGAAGTTACGAGAGTGAACTTCCACCTTGCTGAGTTAATTAGTCTACCAGTATTTAGTTAACTGACTGAAACAAAGTGAAGTGAGGAGGAGATCAGGGAATCATGGGTAATGCGCTAGTCTGGTGATGATCGCAAGGAAAATGCACATTATCTAGTGATGATCCCAATGTTACATGGTGATAAAACCAATGCAACATCTAGACTCCACTCAACTAGTCAAACTAAAGTGAAAACTGGAGAGAATATTCTCCTAGAGGAATATTCTCCCTAAAATTTAGGAGACTGAATAAAGACTAATAAACATAGGAAAAACCTTAGGAAAAAGAAATCCTAGGTGTGAGTGAAGTAACACCAACAGTTAGACTTATTGTAAAGGCGATTGCACAAAAGAAAGGTATAGATTTTGATGAAACATTTTCTCTTGTTGTTAAAATGACTTCGATTTGGACTATTTAAGTCTTGTGGTAGTCAAAGATTTTCATCTTGAACAATTAGATGTAAAAACAACTTTTTTCCATGGGGATTTGGAGGAAGATATTTACATGCAACAGGCACAGGGGTATGAGGTCAAAGGGAAGGATAATTTGGTATGCAAGTTGAAGAAGAGCTTGTATGGACTAAAGCAAGATCCAAGGAAATGGTATTTGAAGTTTGAAAGGTTTACTAATGAAAAAGGTTATAGTAGATTTTATTTTTATCATTGTGTTTATTTTAAAAGGATATAAAATTGAAGGTATATTATCTTTCTATTGTATGTAGATGACATTCTTGTTGCAGGGTATAACATGCAGGATAAAATTGTGCTCAAAAGGAAATTAGTGATATCATTTGCGATGAAGGATTTGGGTGACACAAAGAAAATCCTTGGTATGAGAATAACAAGAGACTGGAAAAATCACAAATTGATATTGTCTCAAGGTGAGTACATAGAGAAGGTGTTGGAGAGGTTTAGAATGCAGAATGAAAAACCAATTAGTACGCCTTTGGCCATCCATTTCAAATTAACCAAGGAAATGTGTCCCAAGACATAGGAGAAGATATAATACATTTCATGGGTCCCTTATTCTTTAGCAGTTGGCAATTTTATGTATGCGATGGTGTGCACAAGACCATATATTTCACATGTAGTGTGAGTTATGAGCAGGTATATGAAAAATATAGGTAAAGAAGATTGGGAGGAATAAAGTGGATTATCAAGTATTTGAGAGGTACTACTACTCATGCATTATGTTTTATAGGTTCAAACATTGTTCTATAGGGATATGTTGATTCATATATAGAAAGTGATCAAGGTGGTAGGAGGAACACCACAAGGTGTGTTTTTAGTGTAGGTGGAACAACAATAAGTTGTATTTTGAAACTAAAAAATATCATTGTACTTTCAACCATGGAAGCAAAGTATGTTGTTTCTATAGAGGCTAGTAAAGAGATGACTTGGTTATAGAGTTTTATGGAGAATTGAGAAATAAACATGAGAATAACATGTTGTAATATGACATCCAGAGTGCCATTCATATTTCAAATAACTCATCCTTCCATTCTAAGACTAAAAATATACATCTCAGGTACCATTTCATGCGATCCATTTTGGAAGATGGACAAGTGAAGTTGGAAAAGATACATACCAGCTAGAATAATACATACTTGTTAACAAAGATAGTAACCAGGGATAAATTGAGTTATTTCTCAGTTTCAATTGGTCTTAAAGAATGAAGGTGAATATGACAAATATGTCAGGTCCATGGTGGATCATATTCATGTTGGCAAGTTTATAGGCAGCGTGTGCTTGTCATTGATGGAAAGAACAACAACGATGTTGGTAGGTTTATAGGCAGAGTGTGCATAATAAGAACAACAACAAAGAAACAAAAGGTTTATAGGCAGAGTGTGCATGTCAAGAAAAACATCAAAGACACAAAATGTTTATAGGAAGAGTATGCATGCTAAGAACAACAACGAAGACACAAAAGATCATGCTTGAGAAGCTCAGAAGGAATAGAGAAGAGTTACATGCAGAGCACAAGTGTGTGTTAGGGCCATTAACAAATCTCAGGAGAGATAACATTCTTAGAAACGCAGATGAGACCCAAAGTCATTAGGAATCGCAGAACCTTTGATACTTAGAAATTATTCCAGGTTGGGAGGATACGTAAAATTAGGAGGAGGAGTGATAGTGGACATTGTATCACCAATCCTGAATACCCAATGTACATTAGACCAGAGTCCAGTGACTAGAGGAAGCACATAGGAGAAGTACGGATCTAATCCATTGGATCTGAGCGCCAATGACTAGCAATCGTTGGATCCAGTATAACTGCAAAGAGCATAATGACCGAGAGCCATCCTCCAACTCCATGATATGAGAAGTCGTGAAATGATCTGGGTCATTGGATCTAGAGGACACGTGGTGAGAGACCAAAATTTCGCTGACTCGTGAGATGGAGAAGTCAAAGGTGAGATTTGTAGGAACTCATGATATGTGAAGTCGCGAAATGATCTGGGTCGTCGAATCATAGATGATAGTGGATCATTGATTTTTCAAGCATGGTTTCATAATATTGGAAGTCAAGAGAGTCAAGGTTGAATCACATCCAAACACCTGAAACGTGAGGTCATGATTTGATCGCAACCGTCAATCAGAGGGAGAGATCTCGACAGTTGATATGATATGAAGAATTTCGGAGTTTCATGAGTTGGGAGTTTTGAGGAAACTCATAGCAAGAGTTCATGATATGATAAATCTCAAAGCACCCCTCTTCATTAGCCCCTGTTAACAGTTGGTGGTCACATTGATGAGGTTAAGGGAGGAGCTAGCATGTCACTAGGCTTTACAATGGAGATCACCGAAATCACGAAATGCCTTTTTGAATAGGGTTTTGGTCACAACCAGTGGTCACATCAACAAAAGAGAAGGGAAGGAGCTAGCATTGCAAGGCTCCACCTCGGAGTTTCACGAGTTGGGAGAATCGAGGCAACTCGCAGCACAACTTTGAAAAATGAGAAGTCCTGATAAGATCTAGAACATTGGATCACATAGGGTTGTGGGACGTTGATCTACCATAGAGTGTTGAATCAGGAATCTAGATTTGGAAGAGTTTGGTTTGGCTCACGTTCAAACACCTGACACGTGAGGTCATGACTTGATCACAGTCATTGATATTGAAAGGCGAGATCTGGTTTGCAGGCTTGAGAGGATAGATCTGAACCATTTGTTAAAGAGCACTGTCAAGATTGTGATATTGATAATCATGATCCATTGCGGGGCCAAAACATGCTTAGACATTAATTTTTCATTAGAGGACCACAATTAAAACCATGGTTTTGGAAAAAGGACATGTGGATGCTTGTAATGAATTGTGGGGAGAAAAGAGGGTTTCCCTCAAACCTCTTTTGGATGTGCTCACAATTGTGTGGTCATGTGAAGTTCATAGCCCAAGGTCATATCATGAAAAGGATCTAGTGCTCACTAAACAGAGCTCAGGAAGCACCTTTTGAATTGACATTTGGTCACTGCCGGTGGTCACGTGAAGGAAGGGGCTTAGAATCCAAAGAAGCCATAATTGACTGGTTTTAACTGCCAGAACAAAGTGATTGTATCGGCCAAAGAACTCGAGGAGATGGAGGGTGATTTCCAGAGAATTTGAAGAGTCTCGAGGTAACTACTAGTGGAATGAAGACTCATCATAGAGACAATTGACAGATGGAAAAAAGCATCGAAGACTATAACTGCAACAGAGAGGTTAAGCTCAATTGTGACCGAGAAGATGAAGAGTCGCACTGCCATAGAAGGAAGAGAATATCAGGACAAGCCACTGATGATGAATAGACTCAATATAACTGCCAAAGAAGACAATGAGCTACATGGTGATCAGGCAGAGGAATCAACATGACAAAAATATGTATAACAAATAATTAATGAAAACTACGAGGTAGCTATGCAGTTATGAGAAAGAGATGCAGTAAAAGGGAAGAATAGTGACATTGTAAAGAGTATGCAGAGGCATTGCATAGAGGATGCAGTTGGTGCATAGAGAATATAAAAATGCAGAACAAAGAAGAGATGGTTGTTTTTGTTGAGTGTGATTGATGCGGGTAGAAGCAAGTAGTGTGCAGGAGCTGAAGCGTAGAAGAAGCAAGGAACAAAAATAAATATCTGAGAGAAGAACAAAAAGCGCAGTAGACACGAGGAGAGAGACATTGATGTAGGCAGAGAAAAGAAGTGTATTAGAAAAATGATGATATTGGTAAGCCATAGATAAATTTTCTATCACTATGGTAAATTCAAGAAAGCAAAGATTTATATTTCAGAGTGGTAGGGAGGTGTTAGGGAGGACAATTGTCCTCAAAGTTTCAAGTGGGTGCATGAACACAAGGAGTTGTAGATCCCATCTGGTTGTAGCCAAAAAAACCAGGGTGGGAGGGTGGTGCAAGGGAGAACTATTGTTCTCTGTTATACAGGTTGGTTCCTCTATGATTGGAAGTTGGTGCTTCCATCCAATTGGTGATGGAACACTCAAGGAGTTGGTGCTTCCTTTTAGTGGGTGTTAGAGAAACCAGAGAGTTGGTGCTCTCAGCAAGTTGCAACTTGTCTGGGTTGGTGCCTGTGTGTCTAGAAGTTGGTGCTGGAACACAAAGGGAGTTTGTGCTTCCTTCTAGTGGGTGCTAGAGAAATCAGAGAGTTAGTTCTCTCAACAAGTTGTTTCTTGTAAAATAGAGGTGGTATCCTCAAAGGGAGTTGGTTCCCCTAAGAATGATAATGTACAGAAAATAAATATTACTTATCATATCAAGAAGAAGAGGTTTTTTCCTTTATGGGTTTCCTCAGGAAATATATGTCTCTTTATATTTCAAGTGTGTGATTGGTGTTGGATATTCTATTGCTTACTTCCCTGCATTATTGTGATCTTCATTGAGTGTTCTGAAAGAGTTTAAAATGGGCATAATTGTTTAAGCACGGTGACAACTGATTCACCTCCGCCCTCAGTTGTTCAAAAATTGGTATAAGAGAAAGTTCCCTTTATTAAGGGTAGATCCTAGAGCTTAAACATGACTAGCCATGGAGGAACTTCAACCAAGAAGGCCCCCCTATTCAATGGAACAAAATTTGGCTTCTGGAAGGTTAGGATGAGAACCTACATAATGGCTTTAGGTGCATATGTCTGGGATGTGGTAGATACTGGTTATGTAAAGCCAATTGTACTAGCCAATAAGGATGACAAGCTAGAATTCATCTTTAACGCTAAGTCTATAAATGTTATTCAGAGTGGGCTTGTAGAAGCAGGATTTGTAAAAGTAATTCTCTTAGAATATGCCAAAGAAATGTGGGACAAACTCATTAGCAGTTATGAAGGTAATGAGAAGGTAAAGGATGCCAAGCTTCAAACCTACAGATTACAGTTTGAACAACTAAAGATGAATTATGATGAGACGATTAATAGATTTTTCTTAAGAGTTGAGGAGCTTGTGAATGCCATGAAAGGTCTTGGTGAGAATATTGAAGACATATTATTATTTGAGAAGATCTTAAGATATCTCCTTGATAAATTCAATCCAAAAGTTTCTGCAGTAGAAAAATTGAATGATCTTAAGACTCTGTCTATTTATCAACTCCTAGGAACTCTAACTTCTTATGAAATGAGGATTACTAAAGATAAATCTACCACTAGAGAAGAATCATTTAAATAAAATAAGAATGAGGATTCTGAGCCTGATGAAATTGAATAATTTTTTTAAGAAGACTAAAGAAAGGATCAGGCAAGTACCAAGGCAAGTTTCCCTTCAAATGTTTTAATTGTGGAAATATAGGTCACTTTGCATCTAAGTGTCCAGAAAAGAAGGAGGATTAGAAATCTGAAGGTGAAGAGAAGTACAAATCCAAAAGATTTGATAAAAATAAAAGTTTATGTGTAAACAATGACAACTCTTCAAAAGACACAGATAATGACTCTTCCTGTGAAGATAAGGTAAATGACTTCGTGCTTATGGACAAAAAGGATTATGATAATAAAATCACAGGAAGTGATGTTGATGATGAAGAAGCTATGGTTGACTTGGAAGGAGAGATTATCAGTGCTTTGGAAAAGATTTACAGACTCAGACTTAAGAAGAGAAAGCAAAAACAATTGCCAATACATTTCGAGAAAGGCAGTAAAAAACCTAATGAATACTTTTCCCTACTAAAAGTGGAATTAGAAGAGAAAAAGAAAATAGAGGACATTCTGAAACATCAGTTATTAGAGAAGAATGCAAGATTTGATGCTCTGGAAGAAGAATTAGTGAAAACTAGAAAAGCATTGGAGAAGTTTAAAGCCTTGTATCACCAGAATCTATCAAGTATCAAAGCCTCAGAAGGATTAGCCACCATTCTGAATCCGAAAAGGAATCAAAAGTTGAAAACTTGTTTGGTTTATAAATAGGGATCAAGTAGTGGTCAGCCAAGCAACAAAGAACCCATCAAGTTTGTCAAATCTACAACCAATGACAACATCAAACCTGTAGAAACAAAAGAAGATAATCAACCACCAAGGAGGAGTAAAGAAAAAGGTGCTAGAACTAAATCTGTAGAACAAAGAAATAATACACCCTATGCTCAAGGAAATCATCAACATGGAATAAATTGACATGCTCAAATAAGACAACCATTTTCCAGGTACAAACATTTTTTCTATGCATATTGTTTCTATTGTTCTAGCTTTGGCCACAAAGCTGTAAATTGTTCCTTAAGATTTAGACATGAGCAATCAAGACACCCAAGGAATAAATATCTACCACAACAAAGAATGATACAACCAAGTAACAAACAAACACATATTGCAAATGGTCAAATTAAGTTTAGAGACATGCTACTAAGGAGGTCAAGAAATAATGAACAACCAATGAGTAGACAACATTACACCAATCACTTTGACCTATTGAACCATGAGCTCAAATGATATAACTGTCGTAAATTCAGTCACAAGGCTGTGCATTTCCATCTAAATAATTACAAAGAAGATCCAAGGATAAAACCCTTAGGTAGAAATGTCAGCACATGGAAAAAGAAAGATAGTGAAAAATGTGGTCTAGTACTTTCAGCTCAAAAATAAAAATACCTATGGTATATAGACAGTGGATGTTACAAGAACATGAATGGAGACAAGGACAAGTCTCTGTGTATAAGTAAAAGCATAAGGATAGATAAAAAAATTTATATTGAATCCTACCCTACAAGGAAAGAAGAAGGCTCAGATACAATAAAAGAATTCTCTATTAGCATTTATCCCATGGAAGAAGTAGAAGAAGAATCATGTCATAAGTTGGAAGAAAAAGTTGTGAATATTAGAAATAAGGTTGAGAATTCAAACACCCAAATAAAGTTCTTGAAAAGTTCCATGATCTTGGATGAGATCTTGGATAGTCAAAGATCACCAAATGACAAATCCAGTCTTGGATACAACAAGGAAGAAATCAGTACTCCTAAGAAACCTGATGCAAGTCCTTCATTTGTAAAGGGTGAAGACAAGTATGACTCTGGTTATTCATGTTCAAAGGATGAAAGAAATACTACAATATTTAGAATATCATATCAAGGAAGACATCCAAAAGTTATTCATACACCTCAAAGTAAGTTTAGATGAGAGACACCTTCATGGATGAATCGAAGGAGGTATGAGAGTGCTTGTAACAGTTCTTGGTTTCTCTTATGATGAATATGGTCATAAAAACCTTGGATTTTAAGAATCATAGAAGAAAAATGAAGTTTTTGTAATAGAAGATCAGAAAAAAAAAGTTCAAGAAACTAGGACACTCACAGATGTGGATATGAACAAGTGAACATGAGTGAAGTTAATTGTTGCAAAAAGAATTGCAATGTGACAACCATAGTATAAAATTTCTCAGATGAATTTAGAGCAATGTACAGTAAAGAACCATCTTGGATAAAGATGGATACATATGGTTAGAGATCGATGAAGATCAATGGGAATATCCAAGGGTTGTTTGAAAAATATGAGATACAAGTGCGCAGTCTTCCAGTAGGACAGTGACATCCATAACAGTAGCATTCTGATGTACAAAAATGACATACATTACATTATATAGAGATAACAAGAGGGAAAGACCTTGTCAGAAAGAGATAATCCTTTACCAAAGGGAGAGAGAAGTCATAAGAAGAGAGAGAAGAGTGATAGGGGGAGTCATTCAGTTATGACAAGAAAAGGTAGAAGAAGGAGTCCTAGTAAGAGAGATGAGAAATATTGAGTATACTACAGAGGACACAACGGAAGCTGAAGATGAACATGTCCAAGAATCAGAAGGAGAAGACTTTGAGTTAGAAACAAATACTCTGTAGGACTCAAATAAGAGAGTCCATCCTGTCAGGGGGAGTATGTGTTGGTTGAATATATGATACCTCCATAAAATACTGCAACAGCTCAGGGGAAGCATGCTTTCTTTGACATTGATGTCAAAGGGGGAGAAAAGGAGTGGTCTAGATGATGTAGTTGGAGAAAAGTGCAGTCATTCAGGGTTGCCATCAATGCCAAAGGGGGAGATTGTTGGCATGTTTACAAGTAGAGTGTTCTTGTCATTGATAGAAATAACAACAACAATGTTGGTAGGTTTACAAACAAAGTGTGCATATAAAGAAAAACAACGAAGACACAAAAGGTTTACAGGCAGAGTGTGCATGGAAAGAAAAACATTGAAGACACAAAAGGTTTATAGGTAGAGTGTGCATGGAAAGAACAACAACAAAGACACAAAAGAGAAATCTTGAGAAGATTAGAAGGAATAACACAGATTTGCATGTAGAGCACAAGTGTGTGCCAGGGCCATTACCAAAGCTCAAGAGAGATAATGTTCTCAGAAACATAGATGAGACCCAAAGTCATCAAGACTCGTAGAACCTTTGACACTTAGAAATTATTCCATGTCGGGAGGATGCATAAGCTCAGGAGGAGGAGCGACAGTGAATGTTGGATCACCAATCCCGAATACCTGATGTCCATTATATCAGATTCTAGTGACCATAGGAAGCGCAGAGGAGAAGTACAGATCTGATCCATTAGATCTGAGCATTGAGGACTAGCAACCGTTGGATCAAGTATAATAGTGAAGAGGATAATGGCCGAGAGCCATCCTCCAACTCTGTGATATGAGAAGTTGTGAAATGCTCTGCGTCATTGGATCTGTTGGAGTCGCCTTCTTCTAAATAAGTGAGATATTGTTTTTAAGCTCAAAAATATAGTTTTGGGAGTTCGCTTATTTCACGATGTTTCCCACTGTCCTTTGTATCCCGACACGCAAAGTGGCGATAACAGTTTTAAAATTTTGCCCAGGTTAGTGTCGGGAGTAAATCTTTTAAACCATGGTTAAGCACGATCGTGATTTCATGACTCGACGATCGCTCTCCCAAAAAACAATACCTTCATAGCTCTGAGTCACGAATTTGCGATATTCTTTAGTTAAGCATGGATTAATTAAGAGTTTAAGTCAGATCACGAATAATTAACTAAATCGCATCATCGTGAGTTTGGGTCTTGGGGGCTCAAAGGCTAGGAGAGAAATCTTCCAATACAGTGAACACCGAAAAGGTAGGATTAAAGACTAAAACACACTTAATTAAAGGAGATAAACTGGATTAATTGACACATTAAGCAACCTTTAACACACACTGTCTATAGAGTAAGTTTCAAATGTTTTTGCATTTGTTCATGTTATGACTCGTCAAACATTTATGGCATTTATTTGAACTGCGGGGAGGTGACAGATAGTATGATCTTGTTTTTACTTCTAAATCTTTCTATTAAGATATTTGACCATTATGTTCTCAAGGACACCAGGGGTTTAAATGACCAAGATAGAGAGTTTTTCTTTCATTATTTTAGTTCTCATTTATATTTACGCGCAGAGCCATTTTACCAGGTCAACTATTGTTTGTGATTTTCAAATCTTTTCGACAGGTGGTCTAGTTGCAGGTTTCACTATCATGGCTCCACGAAAAATGCCCAAGTCAACTGCCAAGAGTTCATGTCAGGGTTCATACATTATTTCTGATACCTCGCCCCAAAGTATTAATTCTATCAAGACATGGTCATATGTTTCCAACATCTTGCAATCTGAGTCGATAAACTGTTCGGATGATTTATCAACCAAATACAAAATCATCGATCAAGAAGAGATGCACAAAATAGCAGTGAGGCCCCAGCTTCTTCCCTATTGTGATATGATCTGGTGGGTGCTGGACGATGTGAACATCCCGACCAGGATGATTATCATCAAACAGAAGGTGACGATTGGTACCTTTGGGCCAGAACATTTGCGGGCAATGTATAAACTCTCACCCATGCTTAACCTTACTCACAATGCAGAATTCCTAGAAGGTTTCAAGAATAAGGAGTGCGAGAAGTATGCAAAAAGTTTGTCCGATCTGATCAAAGATTGGGTCTCACACCCTGTGAAATTCAGGGCTGACACCAACGGGATCTATTCAATCGCTTCCTTGGAGCCATAGTTCAAGTACATAGCGATGATGACCTGCAGGTTGTATGGGAAGGAAGACACTACCCATTGTTTCCTCCCATGGGTGCCACTCATTCATACAGTCGATGAGGGTCTCTCCATCGACTGGGCCAAACCGTTGTCTAACAGTCTGACCAGTCAAATTACTGAATATCGAGCATAGAGGGCGAGTTAGAAGGTAGCTTCGTTGTTTATGTCTTCTTACATCATGGATGCCATCTACTTCATGACACACTTCCCACTAATGAACTAGAGTTGGGCTCCATCTAATACAGAGCCTATTCATGTCTACCACTCAAATATTTGGGAGGATAAGGCTAAAGAATTCATCTACGAGATCTTCAACTGGGTAATGGTGCCATTGCATGTCGCCATCTTTGGCCAGCCACCTCCTAGGGTGTCAGATAGCGTCGTGACCAACCTAAGTAGCATGGAAGATTGGTATCTAGAGGTGGAATTTTCGTATATCAAGGTTTTTGACACCTCTGTCCCTCCATATGCTCTCCCGTTATTCCTGCCAGATAAGCTATTGTGTTGTGAGATCGCCATACAGACTGTGCTCAGTAGAATAAGCAAAGAGCTCAAAGGAGTATCAAAAAAGCTATGGCCACCCTTCCCTATTCATATTGGTGTGTATTACTTGTTAGATTTTGGCCATGCCAAAGCTGAGGCTATGAATTTAGAAGAAATGAAGCTGGTGGATATTGAGTTCAAGAAGCCCGACCCTAGTAAGGTTGTGAGCAATCACCTAGCAAGTTGCGGCCTTAAAATATATGAACATGAGGATTCCCCTCATGATGAAATATTTTGGGGTGTGAGGTCCTTCTCTGAAGTCCTAAGTTGGATTCAAGCCATGCCACTCGAAGATATGGCCGAATTTTTGAATTCCAGGAGCACTGACGAAGTTGTCGCGCCCAGATTTTACAGGGTGAAGCCCCAAAGCTTCTAGTTACAAAGCAGATGAAATCAAAAGGTGCAAAGGAATCGAGTCCTAGCGGGGAGAAGAACCAAGGGAAAATAGGGTAGGCTAGAACCTCAAAGAAAGGAGCTAAAGTCCCTCACAAGCAGGAAAGAAACCCCAAAAAGGGTATGCCAGGCAAGCAGGCCCAAGGCCAAGTAGAGATACCCTCATAGGGATCGAGCTACTCACTGTCGCTCACGTCAAACAAGACAGTCATAGAGGTCACCCCAAAACAACCATCCAGGGAAATTGACAATCTAATTGCTATTATCACACCCTTACAGTTCACAAAGGGGAATCCTGATGCGAGGTGGATTTTCAATGAAGAAATGACACCCATTTATGTAGAGGAGCTACCTCCTAACAAATTTTTCCTTGACAAAAAAAGAAAGGCTGTGGTGAGGCAATAATCATATCAAAAAGAAGGCGTAATGACTAAAAAATTTAAAATCATGACAGATGGGAAGGCCGCAAAAGTGGAAGAATTTGCAGAGGAGATAGTCGGGACACTAGGGGCTTATGCTACATCCAATCAGTACTCAGTTGGTAATTTGAGGGCCCATTTGAAATGAAAGAACCTCCTGATCAGTAAATTGGAAGCTAAAGTGGTTACTGCTAAAGTGAATGTAAGGGACGAGGTGAGAAAGAGCCTTGAGGAAGCCCGAATAGATGACCTACATGAGATCGAGAAGCTCAGGTCCGACCTCGAGTAGGTGCGTTAGTCAGCACAAATTAGCCAAACACAGGTAAGCCAGCAGGGGGAACAAATTATAGAGTTACAATCGAAATTGGATGTGGCCGAGAACCAGGTTTTAGACATAAAAGCGTTCAGATCCCAAGTCATTGAAATCTGACATAAGGTATTAACGGCTCAACAAAACTTGCTTGTAAAAGTAGGAACCATTCAAACCCATTTCCAGATGATAGATCAAGTATTAGAAAATATTTTTTTGAAAGAAAGAGAAGCTGGGGCAGCATGGGTCACTTTCCAAGATGTTGTTATACCTATGGCGAAGATAGAGACGATCGACAACTCCAAATTATCAATTGCAAAAAAAACTAGAGGAAATATCCTGTTGAAGGTCTAGGAGAAGAACATATCAGAAAGCAAAGGGAGAGCTAATGAAGTGAAGAATTCTTGGGAGGAAACATTCTCTTTGATAAGTAAAATTTTGCTAGACCTTGATAAGGAAAGCAATGTTGGGACGCTGGGCAAAATCAATATAGCTAAACATCTATTGGACATCAAATAAAACATGGAGAAGGAATAGGTGGAGATATCCCAGATAATCCAGGTCGATATAGCCCAAGTAGACAAATGGCTAGTACAACCAAGTTTACAATTATGCTCCATCATCATGGAGGACCGACAAGTAGGAAAAAGTTTTCCACAACTGGAGAATTGTTGTTACACCTTTGAAGCAAGAAACCAAGCAGTTCAAAGAAACCAAGCAGAGCCTTCCAGGTTGATAGCCCAATTTGTGGAGAGCTACGTCATTTGCATCGAGCAGGTGAAGGGGTAGGTTTCTGGTGATAAATAATGACAGATGTCAACCTATTCTATTTCTAGAGCCTGAAGGGTAGGGAAAGGAAGGTGCTCTGCCCTTACTAAGGAAGGCAAAGAGGAGGAGATGAAACGTTCCAATTTTCCATTTGTAACTGACAATTTTCTAGAATGATCAAAATTATAGAGGTTCAGAAGTTTGTTTAAATAGAAGAAAGATTGTAATAGAGGAGGCTTTTTTGCCATGAATAGATTGTAATAGAGAAAGTTCTCTTAAGCCAGGATTAATACAAAGTGAATTGAAGACTCCATATTTCTTCAAGATTGAGTTATGTGTTTTTCCTCTATTTTTCATGCTTCATGTAATTTTTACATATATGTCTTTGATGAATGTTTTAGCTGCAATTTAGTATAACTTGTACTAAGGTGATCAGGTTCTAAGTATCTGGTTTTTTACAGTTTTTCCTCTGTATTTTCTACTAGTGGGTACAAGACCTGTGAATTATTTAGATCTCTACATTATATGTGTTCAACAATGTATTCTTGTCTTTTCTTATTCTACCACAGTGTGAGATTCCTCTGAAATTGATGCCCCACATTGTTGATAGCTCTATGTTTTCGCACTTGGTTTCATGATTTTAAACTCAGTTACGAAAAATGGCCTTCGTTTTCGTTAAACCCTTTGATTGGCTTCACTGAATTTTCCCTGTTTAATCTAAAGTTGAGATAAGCACTTTAAAGCATCCACCTTCTTTTAAAGATTTGTTCTCCCCATGACTGTACCCATCATAAGACAACCCAACATCGAACCTGATCTATCGGATCAAACTAGCATCTCTTTAAATATTTTCCATACCATACTCAAGACCTCCACCACGTGGATAGAGCTCGAACGTTCATGGGCCGCCATCGAGCGAGATATCAACATTGAAGAATATTTAGAAGCTAGACAAAGACAACTCAGAGATCTTCCATAGCTTCACCCCCCCAAGTTGTTTCTTCCCCTTCCTTTTCTTTCACTCTTTTTAGATGCTTAGACTCTACACTTTATAGCCTTAAGTGTAGACTTAGGAACAACATCTTTCTGGCGCCGTTGTTGGGGATGGAGAATCGTAGTCACTTTCCCCTGAGAAAATGACATTTCCAAGTTTCATTTTTTGATAGTGAACAAAGAGAGAACACCTTGTTAAGGATAAACCTTCATCATTCACTTGGCGACTCCACTTTTAAAGTAAGTTGTCATCCTTTTAGAAGAACACCAGACAAAACCCAGATGCCAAACAGACAGCGCCAGTTTCCGATTCTGAAAAGATACTAAGACCAAGGGGTATTTAAAAAAAAACGTGGTTGCATATCAACCCAAGTCCAATTAGTCTGAAAGTATGACCTCTTTCGAACCTTCATCCTCGCAAGAACTTACTCTCAGGAAAATATCGGACAGTGTCATCAAAACTAAGATCTCTTTGACTACCTCTTACATTATGAGGGGCGACACGACTGCCTCAAAGCTCATCCCTATCGATATCCCATAGATTATCAATATAAACCCCTTCATCACTCAAGGTCTGGAAGAAGTTTCCATGTACACAGATTCGACACCGATGGGTTCTCCCATTTACATATCCTACAAGTAGGAGGAGCCAAGTCCACGTATACCTTCTTCTCCTTTTTCATATTTCACCTCCCCTAGTAAAAAGTTACCCGATTTCTCCCTTTTCCACCCCAAGGAAGCCAAAGAGTTGCTTTACATCTTCACCAACCCTCTTTATAACGCACTGATTTCCTCTCCTAGGTTATCCATGGCTGCCGCTAGAGGAAGAGCAGGGGGAATAGGAGGTCAAGGCCAGTAGTTGCCTCCTAGGGTTTTCACCAAAGTAGCTGCTAGATATACCCCTTTTTTCCTTCCCGTACCTCTCCATGATTTACCTGAAAACTATATGAAAAACTTACCCAAGTTCACAGGAGAAGGGGATCTAACTGCAACCGAGCATATCAATTTTTTTGATCAATTCGTTGATATTCTAGGTCTCGAGCATGAGGACATGTATTCCTGATTGTTTGTCCAAACTTTCAAAGGACAGGTAAGAACTTGGTTTCGGAGCCTTCCCCCAGGTTCAATCATATCCTACGATGTGCTAGAAGACCTCTTTCTCAAACAATGGGGTGAAAGAAAGGATCATTTATACTATTTGACCGAGTTCAGGTCTTTAAATAAAAAGGGATCTGAAACTATTATGGAATTTATCCAAAGGTTTAACAAGTTGTATAATAAGATCCCTGTTGAAGTTAAACCATCTCAACCCGCAGCCAAAGTAACTTTCACAGGAACTTTTGAACCCGATTTTTCTCTACTATTAAGAGAAAGGAGAGGGGCCGACCTAACTCGAATGCAGGACGATGCTATGGAAATTGAGTCAAACATGATGGCTTCAGGTAAATTAAAAATACAAATTGAGCCAGGAAACAGGGAAACTAGACGTCTCGTAGAACAAGAAGGTCCCTCTAGAGCTAGAAGATCCTCAGATGACAAAATGGATGACATGGCTAGGATAATAAAAGAACTATCAAACAAAATCTCGAGAATGGAGATAGATCAATCCAAAGATGATCAATTCGTTAAGAGAGAATTCAGGAGAAATCCCAATCCTCAGTTCCAACCAAGACAAATTAAAAATGAAGACCAAAAGATCCAAGCACCTCTAAAAAATGAAAATTTTATAGGGGAAAATGATATGCAAGAGTTCTAAGACTTGGAAGAAGATGTAAACAACTTAAGCGATGACTGTGTACAACCTCACTTGACCAAAGAATATTATGAGAAGTCCCTGAACATAGAACAATCATCGGTTGAAGACAAAAACGGTGCTGATGACTTCGTTTATCAAGAAATGGCAGACACCATAATGGTCGAACCCTAGCACATGTACAATCCGAGGCCCATAAACAAACCTGTTTCGACTACGCAACCCAAGAAAATTTTTCCCAGGGGTGAAATATACGAGCCGGTCCAGAAAGAGATCGAGATGTGAAATAACAAGGGGTAGATTCGTAGAATAACAATGTAAAAGGGGCCGAAGCCCAAGTGAGAAAAAATAAGGTAGCTGAAATGCAGACACCCTAAACCAGAAACACTGAAATTAAAACAGTGCTACTAAATAAAATGGATAGGAAGGAGTTTGAGGTTTTGGCCAAGGAAACAAATAAAATCGTGGGATTTTTCTGCCTAGAAAGCGAGATAAAAAAGATAAAGATACCCATACCTTTGGTCGAGTTGGCGAAGAATCCTATGTACCGAAAAAAAATAACCAAGATGATAAATTTTTCATATCTAGAGAGTCACTTTGATGTAATAAATCTGGAAGATGACAAGCCTAATATCACTTTTGGTACACATTTTGAAGGCACCAGAGATACCATCACCCCTTTCTATATTACCCTAAAAGTGCACCATTGGTTGTTGCATAATTGCATGCTGGACTCCGGGGCCTCTCATAACGTAATGCCCAAATCTATTAAGGATATACTAGGCCTTGAAATCACTAGACCCTATGGAGATATTTACTCGTTCGATTCAAGGAGAGTTAAGTGCATGGGAATTATCAAAGATCTAGTAGTCACCCTCGCCCAAATTCCGGTGAAAAACGTCCTAATGAATGTAGTTGTCACCGATATACCCCCGAAGTATGGTTTACTATTATCTAGATCTTGGGGAGCCAAGCGCGGGGGATCCCTTGAGCTGGATATGACCTACGCCATAGTCCCTGTTTTTGGTGGACAGTTCACACGGTTATATAGAGAAACACGTTTGGCATTTACGGTAAGTGATCCACAAAATCCTAACAATTACCCGGTTTACATCATTGATCAAGACCTGGGAAATTGTATTCTATCCTTTGATGATATTGAATAAATTTTTTGCAGAAGAAGGTGACATTTATGGAATCGGAACCGAAAAGACAGCTAAAAATATGCATAACACTAGAACTTGGAAAATGTTCTTTGATGGAGCTTCATCATGCAAAGGAGAGGGTGCGGGAGTGATTTTCGTAGCACCTAAAAATGAATTCATCGTCCTTTTCTTGTACAAGCTACAATGGGACGTATACTGCACAAACAACATTTGCAAGTATGAAGCTCTAGTCTTGGGTCTGGAAGATGCCAAGAAGCTGAACATAAGGAACTTAGAGGTCTATGGAGATGCTGAACTAATTGTGAAGCAGGTAAATCAACAATATCAGGCCAAGCACCCAAGATTGAGGTCTTACAGAAATTGCGCCTAGGATCTAATGGAAAATTTATTTTCATCGGTAAAGGTTAATTTCATCCCACAAGCTGAAAACCAACAAGATGATTCACTAGACAAAGCGGCTTCGACTTTTGTACCACATACCGCTTTCAAATTAAAGTACCACATAGAGGTAAGGTATAGACCATCCATACCAAACAACATACAACACTAGTAGGTCTTCAAGTGAGATCGGAAGAGCG
>CBVK0100097622.1:0-31716 GCA_900067695.1 Picea abies
ACACACACACACACACACACTGCTATAAAATATCCACACAAACACATATAACATATACAAGGAGGTTTACCTTGGTTAGGGTGGTGGGCCCTTGCCACACCAACAAGGAACCTCTTAAGAAGGTAACAGAATAAATCTTTTCACTCACATTCAAGAATTGACGTAAAATATCTTTTGCATTAATTCAACTGGTAAATTGGATCAACAGTCTTTTACTTCATACATAAAAACGATAGGTATCGTATGGTTCTGACAGTATACTTTGTTACCTTCCCTATTATCCACTAACTTTCATCTATACAACATTCCTTATATAAGGTAAGCTGATACTATACATATCTATGGATAAGCATTAAACAATTTGAGAAATTTTATAATTAAGATTTACATCGAATTTTTAGGAATCGACTCAATCCTCATGACACGAAGTGCATGAGTGATGGAGTCTCTTGCAACTTGAAAAATGATTTGGGTGCTTCTATTCAACTGTCTTCTCAAAGTCTTCACCATCATTCTGGTCCAAGTGGTGCATTCTGGAAATAGAGGTTCTAGTACCGGATTGCACACAATCGCGAGTTTGGTACCAGAATGGATGCAGAGCATGTAGTACTAGAATAGCACATGACTTGGTACCAGAATGGATTTGGTACTGGATCAAAACTGCCTTGGGTACCAGAATGGATTTGGTATCGGATTGCACGATGTCTGGTAGTGTCGGATACACTGCTCATAAATCAAACCATTAGGACTATACAAAATAAAACACTTTAATTGAATTAATTTAAGAAAGTTAAACAAACATTCTTTAAATCATCAATTACCTCTTGTGAACATGAACACAGCTATTAGGTATGTGTTTTGGAAGGGAATAGTCTAGTATAGGCTTATAACATATGCAAAAAGGGCTTAGATATAGGGTAAGATAGGGCATTATCTATGTCAAAATAGGGACTCAACACAGTACAATCAAACACCACAGTACAACACACTGAGAGAGGACCGAGCAAGATATTGAGGAGGAGGATGAGCTAGAGGAGGCTTTGGACGTGGCAGAGGACTAGTCACAGGTCACAACTATCAGCAACCAGGACATTATGCATGGGAATTCCCACTGCCGTGAGCAACTTGTATGTACTATTGTGCATCGGATCACGAGATAGAGGAATGTTCGACACTATTAGTAAAGATCAAGGAAAAGAGGAACCAAAACAACCAGAATGATCAATGGATTTCCATCGAAGCAAGGGAGGATGGATGAAATATCAACATAGTTACCGATGGAGGAACGAAGATGGGAAATGACACAGTCTGACAAGAACCCACCTAGAACCAATGGATAAAGAAGAACACCGAACCAAGGAAGCATTTCAATGCACCCAAAGAAAAGGAGACCTTTAAGGAATCCAGACAATAATTTCATAAGAGGGACACAATGTCAACTTCCACTACATAGCCAGCCCATGAAGCCCCAGAATACGAAATGCCTCCATCATTGGATCATACCAACGGACTGAAAAACAAGGGACAAGTAAGTACTATCAATGAATTTTTGCAGTCATGCATCAAAATGTTAAGTGATCCTTCATCTATGAAAATATTACAAAACATCTTAGAGAAATGTAGCAATGAGACAAAACAAAAGCTAGAACCAAAAATTGTCAATCAAAGCTAGAACCAAAAATTGTCAATCATCTACACACAAGTAGAACAACAAGTAGGGAATTTAGATTGAATGCCAACATTGGGGATTTCAATATGGGAGATATCATATTGGACCTAGGATCTGAAATGAATGTGCTACCCAAGAAAACCTGGCAATGTATGGGAGAGACAACAATGGGATATTCGAATGTCCAATTAAAACTAGCAAACCAACATAGGGTCCTACTGATCAGGAGACTAAAATGAGTAATGGTAGATCTGGATGGTGTGTGCACTAAAGAATATTTTGAAGTCATTGAAATAGTATATGGCACAACACCATACCCGACACTACTTGGTCTGGACTGGGAATTTGACAACCAGACCATAATTAACTTGAAGACAAGGAAAATGACATTTGAATCCGGATATTACAGGGTCATAGCACCATTAGACCTGTCAGGAGGGGAGAGGTTCGTAGAACCCACTTGCCTGGAACTAGAGGAAATCGTCTAGTTGTATAGAACAACTGCGTGCGAGGTGGATTACGTAAACCCAACTGCAGACAAGGTACTCAGTTGGCACAACATTATGTCATGCACAACAGATTCAGACACCGGGCTAGAAAATTGGAAGTAGATACTACATGAAGTATCTATGAAATATGTGCAAGAATAGATCGCGCATTGCGGTGGATAGGCATAGAAATCAAGGAACCACCCATTTTCCATGGACTAAACGATTTGGAAACATTCTTGACACCATATGGAGACAAATTACTAGAGAACCAGAGGCTACTGGAATTGGACTTAGCACTCAAGGCCACACCCACAAGATGGTGGGGCGCACACAAGGAGACTATCACAAACTGGTATCAATGCAAGCGGTTATTTCACATAAGGTTCAGTGAAAAATAGAAAAACAACAAGTAGCGGAGATATGAAGGACTAGGGACACCAACAAAACACTTGGAGGAGTGCAAAATGCTATGGAAAATGACACCACCAGAGGAATGGCCTCACCATTTCATTCACACATTAGAATGCATACCAGCGAACTGGTATACAGATTAGGAACTATGCAAAGGAACTACAACAACATGGACGACATTGCAACAGAACTTTACTGTCACTTTCTCATTCATAGATGCAGCCCTGAAACAGATCAGAGGAGTCATATTCATTGAAGAATGAGAAATAGAATTTATTACCAAAGAGTAGCAGTGAAATAATCAGACATTCAAGAAACTACTGTCATGTTACCATGTACACGAAGAAGCACCAAACGAAGATGACCCACACGACATTTAGATTGAGGAAGTAGAAGGTGAAAGAGATGTGAAGGGACCACCCATAGAATATGAAGTTTTTGCACCAATCAAGGTAAAGAAAGTTAACATCAGAAAAACTAAACATCCCAAGATGGCCAACATTGGAGACTATTGGGATGAGTCAATAGTAGAAAGCATCATAGATTTGTTGCGCGAATATAGCGACTTATTTCCTAGAACATTTACAGAGATGAAGGGCATAGTAGGAGAACTGGGAGAGATGAAGATACCTCTTTGACATGAAGCTAGACCGATTAGACAATGACCATATAGACTGAACCCCATATATAAACAGAAAGTTAAAGAGGAGATCGACCGGATGCTTGAAGCCGGCATAATCGAACCAATTGAGGAATCAGAATGGATAAGCCCAATGGTTGTATAGGAAATGAAACAAGGAAGAAGGAATAGGATATGCATCGACTTGAGGAAATTGAGTGATGCATTCCTACAAGACCCATTCCCTACACCGTTCACGGATGAAGTGCTAGAGAATTTGGGGGGACATGAAGCTTACTCATTCACTGATGGTTTCTCAGGCTACCATCAGATTAAGATAGCACAGGATGACAGATACAAGACCACGTTCATGACAGAATGGGGATCTTACCAATATACAGTCATGCCATTTGGACTGAAGAATGCACCAAAAATATTCTCCAGAGTGGTTATCGCAACATTTAAAGAATTCATCCACTAGTTTCTCGAAGTATACCTGGATGACTGGACAGTCTATAGTCTGTTGAAAAACCATGTGGAAGTTTTACGCTTGATGTTAGAACGATGAAGACAGTGTCAGATATCACTAAATATAAATAAATGTATATTTGGAACACTGTTTGGGATACTATTGGGCCATATAGTATGCAAACAAGGACTATTGGTCAATCCAGTAAATATCGCAGTTATTGTCAATTTACCAGCACCAAAAATAGTCCGCCAGCTACGAGCGACATTAGGACACATAGGATACTAGAGAAAGTTCATCAAAGGATATGCACAGATCACAACACCAATGGAGAAACTGATAACAAAGGATGTAAAGTACCAATGGAAGGATGAGTGTCAACACGGTCTGGATACCCTGAAGCAAAAGATGGTCACTGCACCGATATTAGTATTTCCAGACTGGGGAAAAACATTCCATGTGCATGTAGATGCATCGACGATAGCACTTGGAGCTATTTTAGCGCAACTAGGACCAGGAGACTTGGATCACTCAATAACATTTGGAAGAAGAAAACTCTTTGACTCAGAAAAAAATGATAACACAACGGAAAGAGAAGGCCTAGCTATGGTTTACGCACTTTAGAAGTTCAGACACTACCTATTGGGAAAACATTTTAAGATGTTTATAGATCACTCAACCCTAAAATACCTAGTCAGCAAGCTAGTGTTGGTGGGGAGAATCTGTCAATGGTTACTATTATTTCAGGAATTTGACTTTGAAGTAATAGTCAAACCAAGAAAACTAAATGCAGGACCTAATCACCTATCATGGGTCACAAATGGAGAAGAACCCACGAGCGTAGAAGACATTTTTCCGGTTGCACAGTTATTCTCAGTACAAATTGCTGATGACCACTTCACAAATATCATCTAGCACTTGGGCATAGGTGCTGCACCGAAAGATTATACCACCACCCAGAAGAAGAACCTGGTAGTTCGCGCAACTGACTTTCAAATGATCGCAGGACATGTATATAAAATGGGCGCGGATAGCATTTTACGAAGGTACGTGTTAGAGCACGAATGACCAAGAATTTTAGTAGAATCCCACGAGGGATTGGTAGGAGGACACTATGGAGGAAAAGTGACTACACAGAAGGTACTTCGCATAGGATTATGGTGGCCAACGATTCACAAAGACTCGTAAGAGTATTATCAGGGATGCGATGCCTGTCAAAGGGTAGGCAAACCCAACAGAAGGGATGCGATGCCACTAGGACCACAAGTGACATTACGGAATTTGATAAATGGGCAATAGACTTTATGGGACCAGTTAACCCACCAACCAAAAGAATAGGGGCAAGATACATCATCACCACGACAGAATACCTAACAAGGTGGGCGACCGCACCAGTAAAAGACAACATCACAAAGACCATTTCACACTTCTTATTTGAACAAGTAATTACTAGGTTTGGGTGCCCAAGAGTTTTGATGAGCGACCAAGGCACACATTTCATAAATAGAACCATCTGCATGATGCTCGATGAATTTGAAGTTCACCACCAGAGAATCGCACCGTATCATCCATAGGAAAATGACACAGTAGAGTCCTTTAACAAAATTCTAGAGAATGCACTAACAAAGATCTGTAACATCAATAGAGAGGACTGGGACCTCAAAGTACCAAACGTATTATGGGCATATAGAATGACCTGCAAAAAGATGACAGGGAACACACCATTCAAACTCGTCTATGACCAAGAAGCAGTAGTACCATTAAAATTTTTAGTACCCAGCTTATGTGTAGTCACTATCAAACAAATGTTAGAACGTGACACAATACAGGAAATACTGAACCAACTATTAGTAATGGAGGAAGACTGAATCCTGGCAGGATTCCATCAACAAGTGTAGAAGGCTAGAGACAAATCATGGCATGATCGACACATTAAGAAGAAGATTTTCACAGAAGGAGATATAGTATTTCTCTATGATAGTAAGTCGCTTCAACACTCAGGAAAGATGAGAATGCATTGGTTAGGACCATATGAGGTCAAATATGTAACAGACAATGGAGCTGTATAGTTAAGAGATTTAGAAGGCGCAGACCTCATAGGAATGATCAACAGGAGCCGACTGAAGTTGTACAAGGATAGTCGACCACCAACCGCACAAAAAAAAAAAGGCACGAAAAAGCCACATGACGCTAGAAACACGAATGCAGTAAAGGAAAGAGAAACGGTTACATGCTTAAGACAAACGAGCGGGAAACGGAAAGTCGGCAAAAGCAGGATGATAGGACAACACTAAGAAGAATTAAGGCACAACAAGGACTGATGGAATATCACATTAAACATGTTAACTGGAAACGACAAGATAAGCGTAATGGCAGGTATGAAACTGCCACAAATGCATCAAAACCATAGTTATGGTGCATTAATCGCATCATGGAGGAAGTGTCCTTGGTAAGTTGCATGACAAACCCATACAACACGTGAGCACGGAAGATACTTGTATATTTTTGAAAGGAGAGCAGAGAGAGAGCAACAACCACTCGAACGAATAGAGAGAGACCATAGAGCTCACCACAGTCTTCTAAATCTAGAAAAAATTTGACACTTGCCACTATGGCACCATCTAAGTCCACTGAACTAGGCCAGACAACCAGACCGACTAGATTTTAAACTAGGTCATGAGGACCACTGGAAGAAAATGAGCAACAACAACCGAAGATCGTCGATATCGATGAGATCACATCCCCAAAGATACCACTGGTGAAATCTACACTGATACTGGAAGATATTCAACAACCACAACCAAAGAAATAGAAAGAGGACACGCCAGCAGCGTCACAGGAACCTCAGAATGAGGAAGCGGAACCCCAACAGGAAGTGCAACTAGAAAGCACTGAACTAGCTGCGAAAGGTAATGACACAACACAGAATCAAGGATCAGAAGGAAAACCAGATGAGTTACAAGTACCCAGCCTAGGTCACCCAACAAAAGAGACCACAGGAACTACCTCGGCTTGGACAGAATGGCTTACAGGGAAGAAAATAGGAGTTGTTGGAACTTTGTACCAACCACCATAGTAGGAAGATAAAGTTTGGATACCGAGCTCACCTCACAAGAAACTGACAACATAAATTGTGCTACCACGCATACCATAGGGAGTATAGGTAGAGCCGCAACTACTGGGTCACGTCGGGAAGCTCAAGTATTCCAACCATGACATTTCAGACGAAACCAAGTACTCAAAACTTGCGTCGATGATTTTTATGCAGAACATAGTGATCAAACAACTTGGAGAAATGATCAGCCAGCCACATCAATGGGTAGTTGGATTGGATCGAACAGGCATGTTAGGGTTGTTGAAACTCCCACATTTTCGTAGAGGCCAGTATCTGAAAACATGCATTAAGAAGTTGTTAGTAGTTATGCATGGAAGTGATATATGGCTGGATAAACCCATCCCCATAACTGTTGAGCTTATTGCGCAGATAACAGGACTACCTAGTCGAGGTATGGATCATGCGCTGATTTTGGACGATAAATCCAAGGAGAAATCATTAGCCGAGGAAATGAAAAATAAATATGGTACCACCAGGGGGACAAGAGACATTATAATCAAACAGATAAAAAATGCAACAACACAATTGGGCACAAAGATATTAGCCTATAAACTGCTAAGAAAATGTCACAAAGACGAAGTACCGGCAGGAGTCATCACGGTTGTAGCTCAGTGCACAGAAGGAACCTCCGTGAGTTGGGCACCTTATCTATTAAACTTGTTCCAAGTGGATAGCAAGGATGTGCAGGAACTTGGCATAGAATTCCATTACTCATGGCTGCTCATCCTCACAGCCTTCATGGGATGGCGGGAACCAGAGTATGTAGTTTTTTCTACTAGACCACAACTAGTGAGAGTGAGATATCTCGTACTGAGATCTGGGCCACAGGCCAAAAATAAGAGGGACAATGTAATCATCTTTGAAGCATACCTACTAGACATATAGGAAGCTATTAGCCAGTCATGGAGAATAACACCAGAATCTCTCACACAATATGGGGACATCGCTAACTTCTGGGCTACATGACAAGCCATGTGGATACAACCAATATAGGATCCCGATAAACAATGGCTATCAATGCACTACTGCATCACAGAAGGTGATACAAACATGATCATCAATGAATGCCCTGATGAATGTAGGATTCCATCCATTCCCCGGGAAGTACCAGAAGGACCCGTAGAAGGAGAAGCAATGCAGGTGGAAACACATCTTCCACAAATCCCAGTGCCCAAGAAACCAAGGATGGGCTAAACCAAACCGACTCAGGAAAATGAAGGGTCAAAGAAAACAGGAACCTAGAAGGGGCAGAAAGAGACAAACAAACAGCTGAAACAAGCTAAGGGAGCATAGGAGACTGCCCCAAAACCCATCACACAGGAGCTAGGGGTAACTAAGAGACTGGATGTACAAACCGCAGGCGCGCACAAGAAATCAAAGGTGCAACAAACATCACCATACTATACGATCACATAGGATGATGGAGAAATGATCACCAAAATGGTCCAGGATTGTCTAGCAGAAGACTTCGATCACGCAGCACATCATAGGGATAATCTACAAAAAGAGTTGGCAGAGATGGGACATCTCCTCAAGACACTTGGAGAGGCTTATAGAGTGAGTAGTATTAGAGGAATAGATTCGTTGACAACACAAACAAACAAAAGAGTGGAGGTAGAAGAACAAAACCCAACCCTCCCAATTCCACACGCAAACACAACGGTCCACATAAACCCGAGCATGCCACAAATCGATGAAATAGTGGGACAGACACCACTGAAGGATTTGGACCACATCCAATTGCATCTGACACAAATGCCATCAAGGGCACTGCACAAATTGTAGGTTATCATCGACCACGAGATGCAGTCTCGGGCACATAAAAACTTAGTCGAGCTACAAAAAGAAACAAAGCAGCGGGCAGCGCTGGAAAAAGAGTATGAGGAGGCCAAATCCGAAACTCAGAAGGAGATAGAATGTAGGAATGAATTGGAATGTAGAGTGGGAGACATTTTTTGGAAACGTCCAAACACTGTGCAAGGAAACGAACTCCCAGCCACAGAAAAGATCGACCAGATTGTGCAGGAAATTTCTCAATACTAGAATGAGATCGAGGATCTCCGAGAACAACTAACACCAAAAACTCCACCGACAGTAAAGGAGCAAAGAAGGCAGGTAGAAACAACGCAACTACAGGAGATGGAGAAGCAGGTTAGCACAATAGCTAACTTGCTCGACAAAGCAGTGCAACTTTGGACAAGACTGGATGAGGATCCACAAGTTCAACACTGGGACAAAGAAGAGGAAAAGATCAATGCAACGATCTAAGAACTTAAATAGAAGCAAAAGGACATACCAATTCTATAACATGTCAAGGGGATGCAAGAGATAAAGAATATGCAGGCATAACTTATCACTACGCAAACATAGAAATAGGAGCGTCAGGCTCAAATAGAACCATTACAGGAATGGGTAGCAGAAGTACTCGCATAGGCAGAAGCAGATAGAACACAGATGGCACAGACACATACAAAATGTGTAGGAATACTGAGTGACAAAGTGGCAATTTAGGTAGTGGATTCCATTAAGGAGAAGACCGTGCAGGCATAGACAAAAGCAGCAGAGCTAAGGGAAAAATTCCAGATGATCACCGAGGAGATCGAGGCAGCTCAGAAATATTAGGTAACTCCGGATGAGTGACATATCAGTGTTGGGGGCCTTTTGACAGCAAGCTGAAATGGGAAAGAAAGCGTGCAAGAGGAAATATGGAAGAGAAATCATGGTAAAGGAAGTGTGCGAGAGGAAAGCGACAACTGACAAGAAGCACAGGACGCACGCATGCAAGGAGGCGACAACTAGAAAGAAACAATGAACGCATGTAGAGAAGGAAGACCTAATGACAGTAGGGTTAGGTTTTTTGTAAGGTTTTTGTGTAAATGGTTGAATATCTCGATAGATATAAATATAGATATGCAGGTATCATAGTGAGGTTCGGTTAGGTTTGATTTTGCTACTTTTTTAGAGACTGATATGGTAGGGAATGTTTCTGAATAGATGCACTATTTTTGTAAAGAAATTGAGGTAAAGGGGGCGAGAAGAGGTATATATTGAGGATTAGATTGTAGGCCATGGACCCTGGTATTATATAGTTCACCTCACATAGATCTTACCCTTCTGAGGGGAGTTGTAAGCGTGCAACGCGAGAATTGCAGAACTGCCATAATAAGAGAGCCAAGAGACAAATCTTTGTGGACGTAGCCCAGGAGGGGGTGAACCATGCTAATACATGTGTAATAAATTTGTCATAATTTTATTAGTTAAAGGCTGTGTGCAATGAATGAATGAGTTATTATATTGCTTGGTTAATTTCTATGGGAATATATTGAAAAGATACCATGGAGGATAAAATATAAAGTGGATAACAGTAGTTTGTAATACAAATCATAATTAATAATGGCTCATAATGAAGATCCCATATCTCTTGCTCAATTCTAGGATGTAAACACCTAAGTCTTACAACCACCCATCTAAAGCTATCTCAGATGAGATTGCACAGTGCATTCTGTGTATTGTGTTGCCTTCTGGTTTACTAGAAGGGCCGATAGTTTTAGGCTTTGTTGGTACCCTTATTGATATGAAACCCAGGTCTACAACATACGGAGAATTTGTCTAGCTAAGCCAACAAAGATTGATCTGAAGTCTGGCTAGCATGAGGTCCCAATAGAACAAACGGATGTATGGAAGACTGCCTTCAAGTCAAAATAAGGTATTTTTGAATGGTTGGTCATGCCCTTTGGTTTGACAAATTCTCCAGAAAATTTTATGAGGATGATGGATGATATCCTATGACCTTTCACCAACACTTTTTTAGTGGTGTGTCTGAATGACATCCTCATCTACATCAAGACTTAGGCAGAACACTTGTAGCATATTCAACAAATTCTGCACACCTTGCGACAACACAAACTATATGTAAACTTGGAAAAATTCTCCTTTGGCATGGACAAGGTCTATTACTTAGGCTACATCATTGATCATCATGATGTGCATGTGCATCCAGCCAAGATCCAAGTCATTTGTGACTGGCCAGCCCCAACCACGCTCACTAAACTTTAGAGCTTCTTGGGCCTCACCAATTTCTATCACAGGTTCGTATTGGGATTATCTCATATTGCATGGGCCGTCAACCAAGTAAACATGGGTGGCGGTAAGGAAAAATTTGTGTGGGGCCTATCCCAACAAAAAGACTTCGAGGACTTGAAGAATTGTTTGTGCTCATCCCCAGTACTTTAATTACCGGACATGCATCATCCATTTGAGATTGAGACATATGCTTCAGACTATGTTGTGGGCATTGTTCTCACTCAACATGGCCACCCCGTGGCATATCCTAGTGAGACACTATCAGATGATGTCTGTAAGTACCCTACCTATGAAAAAGAAATTTACTCAATTGTGAAAGCCTACCTCTAGTGGAGACATTACATTCTTGGGAAGGAGACAATCATATACACTAATCACAATCCACTATAGTTCATGCAGACCCAAGGAAAATTGCAGAAATACCACCATAAGAAGTGGTCCACATACTTAAAACAATTCCACCTCAACATCAAGTATAAAACAGGAAGTACCAACCGAGTTGTTGATAGCCTCAGGCGACCTCCAGTCGTGTCACTCACCATGGTTCTAGACTCTTGCATCCACGAGACCTCCAAATGGCCCCACCTCTATGAGATAGACCTTGACTTCTCTACCACCTACCAATGTTGGGTGCCAACTCAATGGTCGCTAATTTCCATCTTCAGGATAGGTTGTTGTGTCATTTGGGCCATCTCTGCATTCCATCAAGAGAGTGCGTGAAGTTTATTTGAGAAGCTCACTACAGTCGAGTGGCAGGACACTTTGGCATCGTAAAGATAGTGGAAATTCTACAGAAACATTTATACTAGCCGAAACTTTGATAAGATGTCGGAAAGTATATTAGGTCCTGCACCACCTGTGCTATTTACAAACTGACCATAAAGAAACATGGCCTGTGCACCCCTTTGACTACTCCTGAAAGGTCATGGGAATCCATCTCAATGGACTACATGTCGGGCCTCCTATCCACCAAGAGGGGAAATGACTGTGTTTTTGTGGTTGTTGATTGCTTTTCCAAGTTGGCGATTCTACCCGCCTGCAAGAAGAACATCACAACATAAGCCGCTACCAAGATATTCTTTGAATGAGTATGGGTACATTTTAGGATCCCACAAACCATTATCTCAGACCATGACAGTTCATTCCTCAACACATTTTGGTTGAGCCTCTGGTCACTGCTGGATACCAATCTCACCAAATCCACTACCTTCCACCCCCAGATAGATGGCCAAACTGAGCTCATCAATCGGATGATTGTACATATCCTACGCATGTAAAATTCAAAACATCCCCAAACATGGGATGAGAGTGTTCCCTATGTCCAACATAGCTACAACTGATCCCTACATAGCTCAACTGGCCACAACCTCTTTCAAGTGGGGTTGGGATTCCAACCATTGGGACCCATGGATGTTGCACTACCCTTGGAGACCACCTCAATCGAATCATCTCCTGCTCCACCAGAAGATGAAAATGCCACCCAGTTCATTGAGTGGATCCAACACATCCACCAATAGGTTCAATATATTTTACAAAAGTCTAATGCCAAGTACAAGCAGTGCCATGATCAACATTGGGTGCCACATAAGTTTCAGGTGGGTGACAAAGTTTGGTTGCACTTGCAGAAAGAACTCCTTACAGGGCCCCATCGAAAGTTTCTCCCACTCCGTTATGGGTCGTAAACCATCACCAAGGCTATGGGTGACAATTCATTTGAGCTCAACAATCCCCCTTTCCTTGGCCTACACCCCGTCTTCAACATGGCTCTCCTTCGACCATATTTCCCACCATTATTGGACACCTCAGAGATATCAGAGTAGTTGAAACCAATAGAGCTCAATCTTGACTACATGCAACAAGAATCCAGTGATCAAATTGTGGACACACAGATCAAGGGAATGCGACAACAAAGGATCTAAATCTATTGAGTCATTTAAGTAGGGAAGCTCCTACACCAAGGCAAATGGCTCACTCGGGGCCAAATCCAGCAGAAATTTCATCATCTGATGGGCGAAATCAATGCAATGGATACCATTGATTCCTAAGGAGGGAGTATTGTTCCAGTTGGATATTGGTGGCCACCCACCTTTTCCAATTGGCTCAAAACAGTTTTCTGGCAATTTTGGTAATTTACTATTTTTCACAGTTTTTAATTTCTAGGGCCATTTTTAGGGCCTAAATGAAGTTTTTTTGTGATAGATATTATTAATAATAGTAAAAGGCTCTGATTGAGCCCCCAAAATTAATCTCCTCGATGGTACCTTTCCAACGAGCTATCATGTGCCCCAAACAGATATTGTATGCAAAAGTTATGACCCTGGGAAGTTGATGTACTAACTTACCCAAATGGGGCCCACATGAATTTTGGCGCTTCATCTCCTAGGGTTAGATTTTTTGGATGTCTAGGGTTTGTGACATTCTATTTTATTGTAAAAAAGGCCTTCAGAGCCTCATTGTAATAAACTTCTTGCGAATGAGGCTTGACTGCAACTGTCACATCTTTTCTCAAATATACGTTGCCACCATTCCAACAAGCTTGTTTTCCACTACATTTTACAGTTTCAGTTTATTTCCTTATTGAATAGAAAACTAGTTTTAGTGTATCTCTGTTATTCTGTATTAAGCATATTTTAATAATTTTTATTTATTTCACTCCTCTCATAAAATTCGGATCATAGAGGGTGGTCTGTCAGCTCATGGAGGAGGAGGATGGAGATCACTTAATCCCTTGAGTAAGTTGACTACACCAACAACATGATGCCTCAATAAAGTCCTATCATGTGTGTTAGCACTAGAAATCATTCTTAGACTACTTTAAGAACAATCCTAATACCAATCATAATTTGAAAAATTGAATCAATTTAAATTGTGTGGATCAACAAGAAAGAACAAGAAAGAGGGCAACAATTTCACTGTAGATCAGTGATCTACCATCGGGAATGGATTCAAAACACTCTGTAGATTGAAGGAAATCAAGCTAAATCATGTGGTTAATTGATTATATTATGATTCTTAGAAGAAGGGAAAGTGAACAAAAAGAAGAATGTCTACTAAAAAGAGATCCTCTCTGCAAAATAGATTGAAAAATGCTTGAACAGAAACAATGAATAACATGCCATCTACAACAAATCCTTTGTTTCTCAAGGATCCATTAATAAAAGGCAGCCTTTGATCCTCAAAACCTACAATATATTTAACCAATAAGATAACACGATAAATGGAAAACAAATAAGACAATATGATAAACAACTCTCATGAATCTTTAATGGCAGAAATGCCAATTACAATAGGCCCACAGGCTTACAAATAAGAAACTAAACTTCACCTCCAGATCTCTCCTTTCTTGGATCATGAATCCAACCCTTTCCTCAACAAAACAACTCCTATATAGTGTATCATCCTTCCTACTCTAAATAGGTTGAATCCCAAGTGGTTGAATTACATTCCCTTTTCTCTAGGAGCTGCTACAACAAGGTGAAACATAAAATCCACCTAGCTCCTATTTTTTTGGATCTTGTCTATTGTGGTAAAAGTCTTTTGAAATAGGTCATGATGCTTGATTTGTCGATAGAAAACATGTCCCTCATGTCCAAATACCTCATAGGAAACCATTTTAACCCCCTTATATAGGTGGCATCCCTCCTATAGCTCATATTTATCAATCTATTAGAGTTCGCAGCGCCTATGACAACATGCATGGTGAACTTTCATGTAAGTTACAATTTCAACTTTTCTCCCAAATGACCAACTGGGTCAGACTGATGTTTTGGCAGAAATTCCATGATATTATGATTCATCTCTACAAAAAGTTTCAGAAGAACCCAGATCAGAATTTAAAATTTATGATGAAATAATGACTCTATTGTGTACTAATTTGCTGCAAACTGTCCCAAAATACCAGTTCGCATTGCCTTTGATAGTACACATTGTGAACTTTCCTGTAGGTGCTTGTTTACCTCCAAATTGATTCCAAACTTTAAAACTTGCATAAGAAGTTGGGAAAACCTTCTAGTTCCTACTACAAACCTCTTGAAACATGAATTAACTTTGGATAAATCATATGAAGATGTTAAATTTAGCTTAAGACCCAAAATCATCACTTAAGTTTTCAATTGTATGCACAAAATTCAGTTGGAGGATGAACAAGCTACAAGTAGGAGGTGAGAAAAGAAGAACATAAATCCAAATTGGATGAGGCTGCAGATAGGAATGATTGAAGAAACTCTATGTAAAACAGAGGATTTGCAGCGCTAGTGGTTAAGTTCGCAGCGTGAATTGAACTAGGTTTTTATGAAAAACTTGCAAGATTTTCCACGTATGAGGAGAAAAATATGTGTTGAAAAGTTAAAACCTTAGACCTAGATGAATATAAATTGGGGAAGGTTTGATCTATCAAATAAAAAATATTTTACACCACCTATTTGTAGCGCACAATAATTTAGTGGATAAGGTTACCATTGCAAGAGGAAACTGTAAATTGCTCCTTTGGTATAACAAACTTGAAAGTGATCAGGGTTTAGGATACCAATGTTGAACCCTATTTCTTTCATGTTGATGAACACTATCATGATACCAAGAATCTTACATGGACTAAGGTCATAATTTTTTACTCCTGAACATTTCATGTGCTAACCATGTGGATATTATAAATTTTGATATATTAAAGTATCTTTCACCACTTTGATGTTTTTTCAATTTAGATTTAGTGGGCATAGAAAAGTCCCTTTCACCACATTTGTTACCACTCTTTCCATTAGGGTTTGTTTGTATAGAATATTCCATGTTGGCACTTTTTGTTCTCACGGATTAGGATATCATCTTTCAATCCTATATAAAGGACCTCAATCATTGTAAAGAAACTCTTTTGTAACATTAATAAGGCTTTAATAGGAAAAAATAGTTTAGACATTCTAAAAATATTTTTTTGAATTGTTGAGTAGTATAATGTGTGCTTTATGAATTTATGAGTATTATGTTAATACTTATATTATTAATATAACAATTTTTTTCAAGTTATATAACTAGCCATATAATTTTATTTTATATACTTGTATATCTTATGTATTTTGTTTGTTTTTAGTTATATGACAAAGTTTTTAAAGTATATAAGAATACTTATATCTCTTAGTTATTATAACTTAATAAGTTATGTTGCATAGTGGTTTCTTGTTTAAATGATATTTGACCTAACCCTAAACATTCTTTATAGTTGGGCCAATATCTTTATGATTCATTCTCTCACTCTTGTCATTGTCATTCCATAGGTATGCTCTCCTAGTGCATTCTCCCAACACCTCATACAACTCACCTACACCTAGAAACTCCCCTTCATGCTAAGTAACCCAGATTTCCAACAATGCACATCCAATTCAGATGCTTGGTGTGAATTTTTCACACACTTCATTAATACATTCTTCGAAGTAACAATGTAAATAGGATTTCCACATGGGATCTTTCTCATGAGGTCAAATCACATTATTATTGTGATATGCGACAGTTGGTGGGTTTCAATTAAACATTATTGTGTAGGTTTTTCAATGACATACACAATATTCATTAAACATGATGAAATTCAAAGACACAAAGACCTTGAAATTTGTATGCATTGAGAATCCATTGATGATTTTATGTTAAGAAAGAGATAATGCAATTTTTTCATTTAGTGGTTAAGTTTTGAAATTTTTTCCTTAGGAGTGTGTGTATATTATGCTTATGTTGGAATTTCCTTTAAACACTTGTAGGAACTTATAGAACTCAAAAAATTTACTTTTTTTGTTTTTTATGTCCTTGGGACCAAGTCGTCATGTGTACTTGAATGGCTCTAGGAAGCAAGTTGAAACTCACCATAAATTGAACAGGGCTCAAATCGATGAAAAATTGATTCTATTGGAATCTTGACATTATATTATAGCTAGAAACACTCCTCTCAAGTAAGTACATGGCCCGAAGCTTGTTTTATTCAATGATTCTTGGAACAAGGGTTTTTCTTAGTAAGAGGTAATGTAAATTTTTTATTTAGGGGTCAAATTTTAAAAAATTTGCCTCAAGAGTGTGAAAAATGTTCTCGCATCAGCCTTACCAAAACATGTTTCTAGGAACTTATGGTAGTAAAACAGGTTTCTCAATTCGGTTTTATGCCCCCAAGACCAATTTTCCATGTGTCCTTGAATGGCACTGGAAAGCAAGTTCTAACCCACCATAAAATGAAAATTAGGACTTGGATAGATGAACCATGTATTTTATTGGAATTGTGACATTAGATTTACATATAGGGGTGCTCCTCTCCCATGGGTCCACGGCTTGGAGATTTTTTTATTCAGTGAATCTTAAAACTAGAGTTTTTCTTAGTAAGATGCAATTATTGTTTTTCATTCAAGGGTCAAACTTTGAAAACTCTACCTCATTAGCATGTGGATAGTCTACTCATGTTATGCTTGAAAATATATTCTTGTAGTAACTTATGACACTCACAAAAGTTGACCAGTTCAGTTTTTAAGCCCTTGGGACCAATTTTCCATGTGTCCTTGGATGGATTTTGAAGGCAAGTTGTAAATCACCATAAAATGAAAACTAGGACTCACAACATTGAACTAAAGATAGGGGCATCGTTCTCTGATGTGTTCATGGCTTAGATATTTTTGTATTTGATGATGTTTGAAACTTATGTTTTTCTAAGTAAGAGGCAATACAAATTTTTCATTCAGGGGTCAAATTTTAAATTTTTTTCCCCAAGAGTGTGTGGATAGTGTACTCACATTGGCCTTTCCCAAAACGTATTGTAGAATATCCATAGTATGATCTAAAAAATATATCCATTGAATTTAGTGTTGGATTATGTTATCATTGATATCAAAGACTGTGACAACCATGGATGTCACAGGCAGGGGGAGACTAAATGTTGTTACCTTATGTAAATGAAAGGTCCAAGGATCGACGGAGGAGTAGTGAAATTGAATGTTGTAAGGGTTGATATGTCCCCATGAAGAAATTAGAGGGTATATGAGTTACAGAAACCAAGTACAGGAAAATGTGGCTAACAGATCACAATATGCTAAAGTCTAAAGAACACATAGGAAGTCCTAGCCTGCACAAGTTTGAACTCTAGAAAATATTCTATGAGGGTACCCAATGACTATATTTACCCAATCAAAGAGTGGACTATGAGCATAGGTACTCTGACGACGAGGAATTGCGAGCATGACTGTGAGCCATTGATTCTAGACTCTGAGGATCATTGGATACATCGGAGTATGAGCCAAAGGAGTGGAAGAAGCCCAATGATGTGGAGCTATGAGCTATGATCTAGACCATAGGTTGATAAATAGGAGAGATGCAATCTCAATTGTGGACCATTGTGGGTCCCACCCGACCATCTCACAAACAAATATAGTGATGAGAGATAATCATCGTGTAGTTTGAAGGACCAATGCAATCAAAGCCATTGATTCCATATTTTGAGAATCATTGTATTCATTGGACTACGTGCCATTGGAGAGGCTCTGATCAGAGTGTAGTTATTTATGATCAGAGGGGTTTTGGTGGAGAAGACTCCAGGAGCCAACAACGATCGTTGGATTTGTCAAAACAATATGATGGCCCAATAGGCCCGGTGGTCACATTGAATGCGATCAAAAAATTGACAGTGGACATTGAATGGAGATATAGATATGACGGTGGCTGAGAGTTGAGGGAGTATAGTTGAAGACTGATTCCCTAGGGGGGCTTGGTATCGTGATGGTCCCAATTTGAAGGAGATAAGATTGATGGTTGAGAGTTAATATGAGGGAATATCATAACACTACTAAGAATTGAACCCTACATTGTTTTTTGTGAAAATATTGTGTGAGAAGGAAGGTGTTTGAGCCGGTTTCAAAGGATCTTGGAAGCCCGAAGTTGAGGAAGAATCAAATGGAATCAGAGCCGACCCCATGGATTTATTTTTTGTGGAAAAACACTTTGGTATGGGCACGCATAAAAATTGATGCATGGATTGTTTTTATGAGGGAGTGTGCATTCTAATATTGTAAAGTGAAGGAATGAGTGAGCAAGTATGCACATGTGGGAATAAGAGAACAGATGCACTCATGATCATGAGAGATGGTATGATGGTGAAAGTAGAGCTATGAGGCTCATAGTTCTAAGGATGTAAGAGAATATGAATTTCTAAGGGTGGTTGGGAGGTGCAAGGAATTTCTAAATCTGTGCAGAATGAGAGCCAGAGGAGAATGATGTTGGACATATTACACACTCACCTATAATTATTTTCCTAAGTTTTACAGTCCAATGTTGAGAAATATTCCTTATATTAGAATATTCTCTCTAGAGAATATTCCCCTACAAAATAGAATTTTCTCTTCAATTTAGAGTCATTTACACTCAGTTACACGTAGTCAGAGTAGTGGAAGTCATGACTCAGTTAACTGATGATTGCATGGATCAATTAACTAGGACTAGGTAGAAGTTCACTCCAATGTCTACCAATGAGTGTCTGGATCTCTCTATATCACTACTATGGCATATTAGTTACTCATGTATCTTATATTTATTGTAAATTATTCACTCTTTAAGTGTGGAAATCAATTAATGCAATTCTTTGAGTCTCTCTCTTGTTTCCATATTTTCTCATTTTTTCTGCAAACTGTGTATGTATTTTGCTACCTAGATCTTATTTGTACAGGTTCATTCACATTTACATGGTATCTAAGCCGACAGATTGTTAGGAAAAAGACACACCCAACTCTTTTTGCGGGTATTAAAGATTGAAGAACACATAAAAGATGGATTATTCATCGACAATACTTTTCATGCCTCGTAACTATTTGGAGTAGAAGCCAAAAATTATGATTCAGCTCTGATGCAAAGGCTTGTACCAAATAACTATGGATATGGAAGTAGATCATGATTCCTCTGATTAGAAAAAATGTCTTTCTCAATAGACAATATATGGACATAGGATATATTTTCTTGTCTATTTCTCCTTAAATTCTCCACCAAGTATATGATGAATCACAATATTCAACTCCAAATGAACTATGGACCAGATTGGAGGTTCTATTCTAGAATAAATAATATTTTGAAAATTTCATGCAGGAGATTCAAAATATATATCCAAAAGAGAAACCATAAGAGTATCAAGAATCTTATTCTGAAGAGTCTTCTACACAAGTATTTGCACAAATTCTTGTTCCATTAATTGCAGATGATGTCTACTCCATTTAATATTTATTTATTTATTTTTATTTATTTATTTATTTATATATTTATTTTTTATTTTTTATTTTTTATTTTTTATTTATTTATTTATTTAATTTTATTTTTTTTTCTGAATTTCATGTGGAAGATATATTTCATGCATCTCAAGGGTCACATGTATATAGTTTTCCATGTTCCATGCATGCATCTCAAGAGAAACATGCATACACCATGCATGCATCTCAAGAGACAAAAAGGGAGTTGCGCACATTAGATTCAATTATGATATTTTCTAATAAAAATTTATAGAAACAAATTTTATATTTGAATTCCTCTCGGAAAAAATGTCCAATTTCAAAAAATAAATTGTCCGAAACAAATTTTGGGAAGTGAAGTTATGATCATTTTAAAATCAACAAAATTTCAATGTTTTTTTTCCAGAAACAGATGCACGGTTTTCAAATTTTCATCCAAACTTTATTTCGATATTCTTCATTACAAGAAAAGAAAATGGATATGTGTGGACATCTCAATTGTTCATCTACTTCATCATATTTATGCAGACATATACATCTTCAACAAAATCTTTAACAAGCACAAACTTGCACAATTTTGAGGTCTTATTGGAGTGAAGGATAGGGTTTCTTAGAAACTTCTTTTTGTTCCTTTTTATTTTTTTTATGTATTGTAATTTGAGGAGGGGTGGGGTTCCCAAGAGGTTTTCCATCTTTCCTTGTTTTTTCTTTTCAGTGTCTCATTCTTATATGAAATGTACAATGGGTAACTAACATGGCCTTGGTTTCCAAGACCCATTCATCATGTACACCCTAGTAATGTTCACGGGGAGTGTTGGAGATATTACATACTCACCTATAATTATTTTCCTAAGTTTTACAATCCAATGTTGAGAAATATTCCTTAGATGAGAATATTCTCTATAGAGAATATTCCCCTACAAAATAGGATGTTCCTCTTTGTTGAGGAAAAGATATGAAATGATCTTACTCAAGCATTTTCATATTCTTCTTGTCTAAAGAAAAATAGACAGGAATGTCACCCTAGGTTTATAACCATCAAAAAATAAAATCCTAACTCACAAGTATCAATTACAAGTGCTTAGGCTAGTCTTTTTCACAAATAAAAACTTGTTGGAAAATACATTTAATATGATTTTTTGAATATAATAGTTGTTGAAAACAAGTGCAAAAGACAGAAGTAAGACACCAAGATGATAATAAAGACAGATGATACATAAAGAAATCCTATATTTCATTCCAATTCACTAAAGAGTCATTTTCTTTACAAAATCTCATACAGAAATTTTGGACCAAAGTCAAACTTAGACATCCCCGATGGAACATACAAAAGGACCTCTAACAGAAAATCAAAACTAAACTCTAAAATCTAGATCTGCTTGCCACAGATTACTGCTCACTCGACTCTGCACAATAGCCTTTGTCAGTCATGAAAACTAATTCACAAATAGACAAGTCTACACAGACTACAAAGATAGATCAACACCTCTGAAAAACAAGTGTCTGAATGATGTAATTTAGCCCTGAATGTTGTTGTCTACAATAAGACCCTGCTATCATAAAAAATAATTAGGCTTGTGATAAATTAAGGAATGAATGAAAACTGAACTATCTCAACAGAAACTCAAAGAGAAAACCTTAGTATGCTTCTCCTTCTATCCTCCTCTTATTCCTCCCTTTCCTTTTTCCTTTAAACAAATTAGATTTGGTTGAAGTAATTGAACCAACTCATTAGTTAAGTTAATTAAAAGACTCAACCAACTTTTAGTTAAGGGGGGAAGTAATAATCATAATAAGGGTTATAAATAAATAATAACTAGTAGGTGGGACCCCGTGTGACTCCCTTTAGCTCTTAACAATCATAACACACTAGTTAATTAAGAAAAACACACATCCTTGTGACTCCCATCATCATATTAACATTTGACAATTTATCTCAAAATATTTGAAATTATCTTCAAAAAATATATATTACTCATATATCCAAAGAAAACATGTTGTCCAAAATTCCTGAAGTCAACTAATTGAAAAATCCATCCTAAAACAACTGGCCTAACTCTTGTGAGTCAGCATCAAAGTGTATGGAGAACCTTGGCCTTCTTGGGCCTCTGTTCCAATTACCTCTCTCTCGGTTGCCTTTGCCATGGCTACCTTGGCTGAAAAAGCTCATTCCTGCATGCATGATTGATTAACAAATAGTCCTTTTAACAAACATACCTGATAACTCTTTAAAAATATGAAATAGATTTGGATCAACAATATATCAGGCTCATGCAATCCAATCCATACAAATTGTTTAATTGTTTTCCAATGAGCAGGGAGTGAACAAAAGGTCCTAGGATATGCAAGGGGCTTGTATTTAGCGAAAAATGATAAATTGAGGGGGAAACGAAACATGGTTACTGCTCAAAGACCACAACAATAACCTGTTATGCAACCAAAGAAAACATCACTGTAGTCCAATCAAGAAAATGCGACTCTAAATTGCTTCAGTACATAATTCTTCTTGACTGTAATTAAATTTTAGAACATTGAGTGAAAAATCAACGTGGGAAGGCGAGGGGGTTGTAATTAGAGGAAAGCGAAATAATGGTAGGGAAAGAGAGAGATTATTGTTCATAAAATTAATTAAGTGATCCATAATCCATTCTATAAAAGGAAACACACCAACCAAATGACCACCGAGACCCAAACAATTATTGTGCATAGCTCAAGCAATCCCGTGCATTAACTTGCTACCTGCTTGTAATCAAATATTAAACATAGTGTCATCAAAAAAGATAGTATGCAGTCCACAACAGCCTGTAGGGGAGCTCTGTTCATCTCACTTATCCATTTAATGTTTTAAAACAATTCCCACATGAATAAACAATAAACCATTATGTTTAGCATCAAAATCAACCACTACCCGTGAATTATTTCATTCATCAAATACAAATACCAAGGTCGTGCTTGATTATGTGTTTTAATTCATTTAATAATTGAATTGCAATGAGGTTATACTGTCACGGACCCTATGTCTATTTCTTCTATGAAATATGATATTCATCAACGGATACCCACATACAACCATCGATATTTTAAATGCAAGATCTTGACTTGCCATTAAAATTCACAAACATACATTACTATTCAACACATAATATGTTGTGGAATACACAGACATCTAAAAAAACACAAGAGTATTTCCATGACTATACAGGTTAGATCACTCTAAATCTAAACATCCACAGTGTTGGGCTATTAATCTAATACAACAAGGCAACAACAACATGCTTGATATCATAACACAAGTTGATCAAATTGCAACAAATCCATGTTGAAAAACCAATGACCTTCTCTAATGGCATAATCAAATAATATTGATAACAAGTACAGTGGATAACCATGCCATAATTACCGTGATGCAACATTTCCCTTTGACAATTTTAAAACACATAGTCACAGTAATCATTGACTCATGGTGTAGGAACACCACATGTTATCACATATTCTTGTAGGGGGGTGTTTTCCCTTAGGATTTGGCCCTTGGGTAGATAAAATACGAGAAAAAGGGGTTTAGAAACCCACCATACACATTTTTTCCAAAGTTGGGGTGTATGAAGGTGGGGGAAAGGTGGCAACAGATCATCATTTTCCTAACTCGCAGAGCAAAAAATTCAAAGGGCAGAGTCATGAGGACTCACGAAACATGAAGTCATGAAGCAATCTAGTTCATCCATTACAAAAGGACACATGGTGTAGGATCAACATGGAGAAATTATTTTTGGAAAATCTCAAGTGAGAAGTGTCGATAGCCGAGGTATCGAAATACCGATGGACCGAGGTCCTGAAATACCGATAACCGAGGTCCCGAAATGCCAACGGTCCGAGGTCCCAATGGTCCGAGATCTTGAAATGTCAATTTTCATATGGGTTTTCTAATCAAAGGGGACGCATGGCACCTGATCCAAGAGATCTCTATTTCATGACTCGAAGGTTTGAGCATGGAGCACAACGTGAGTTCGCAAAATGTGAAATCATGACGCACCTGATTGTTGGGCCCACAATCACAACCTGAGGTCATATAGAAAGAGGGGCCACAAAGAAGAGTAAGGGCCTTTTTATTGGCTGGTGAATGGGGTTTCCAGGATGCAATCGTGGTCGTCGGATGCATAGAAGATCTGACCATCAATCTGAAAGAGGTTATTTCATGAGTTCAAGCATCGAGATATTAGGAATCAAGTGGAGTGAAAACTACAGAAATGGGAAATCCAAATTTCATGGGGGATAAGCGTTGGGTCATGGTTCAAGGTCATATGCAGGTAGAGGTACAGAGTTCACGTGAGCTACAGCCAGGGCCAAAACACCGATGTTGTCATAGGAAGAGTTGCCACGTCTTCCAGGTGCCAAATTGACTCAGTCTCGTCCTGATCCCAACGAAGTAGTTAATGAAAGAAGGGGAGCTGGTTGAAACCTCGCCTCACCCCATAAATGAAAAGAATGGAGGAGCCAGCCATGGAAATACATCTGTCATCCCATGGTACATCTTCGAGTGGTTCTTCCTGCAAGCCCATTTTGATCTGAGCTTGCGTCTGACATAAGAAGATGCAGACGTCCAGCCTTGAAAGCAGTGCCATGGAAGCTCAAGCGCGCCACTGTTGTTGTTTACGATTTTTTTGAGTATATGTATGGATTTATATTAATTTTGTAAGGGGGGGATGGTTGAGCAGTGCTCCCAGATTGTAAACTTTTGATGAATAACAATGGTTCTCTGGTTATGTATTTTTTTTTAGACTTCTTGATTAATCTAAGTCATCTTTCTTCTTCCATATTATTTTCCTCTGACACTGAGAGAGTTCATGATTAACTGATTCACGTGGATTTTTATAACTGTATTATGATGAATGTTTGATTATATTGTAGTTATAATGTCTTCCAGTTTCCTTGAAAATTTGAATTCAAGAAGGATCTTGTGTTTGATTTTTTTCCTCCTTGGGTTGTTGGAAGACCTGATGTCCATAGCAGACCTCTACACCTTCTCACCAAAGTCTTCCCTCTATTCACTCTTACTCCAACTTACTGATTGAAGTTGATACAAGACCTCAATTTCTTATGCATGCTAGTCCAGTTTTTCTGTTTTAAAACGATATCATCTCGAGTCTGTGCCCATTTGACATCTTTAAAAACCAACTCGTGGCATAAAAATCTGTTGGGTATTGGGCTTACCTTCAACGCAATCCAGAGGTGACTTATAGTGCTAACATTTATGGCATTGTTTTTGGGGATGAATTGAAGATTTTCCCTGGGTAGAACGGCAACAAACTTTTGATTCTGAAGGTGCACTAGACATCAAAAAATTTGAAGATTGCACTTGCACCTGGCAACTCCACTGTTACGACTCCACTGTTTCAGCTGACTCAGAGAGGATTATCTAAGAGCAGGAAATCTTTCTCAGAAGGTTTTTTGCTGCTGTCCCAGATTGAAAATTTCTCTAGGAGAACGAATATGACCAGATCTGGTCTTTGATGGTAAACAAAGACCAGACATTTTCAGGCTACACAATATTCACCTAGCGACTCCATGATTAAAGAATCGATCGATGACTCCACTGGTTCAAAATGGAAAGAATCCCAGCTTGAAGGTTTTCTCAATTTAATTTTTCTGTTGTTACTAATTTTCCCAATGTTGTCCCTACTGTGGATGAATGGGGTGATTATTTGCCCATATTTAGAGAGCACAAAGAGGACAACCCTTCTTGACATCTCCATGATTTTCATGAACTCATGCATTAGTGGGAGATACATCATGATGATGTATTAATGAAGATATTCATGTTCTCATTGGACGGGGATGCCCGTGAGTGGTATCGATCCTTGCCCCTGCTAGCATCTCCTCCATGGAGTGCTTTCATGCATCTTTTAATAAGTATTTTCAAAGGTATTATTACTCAAAGTTAATCTGTCATAATTGTTGTAAGGAATGTGATGATCATGATCAAGATATGGTTGTTTCTAATGAAATCTATGAGGATGAAGGTTCTGAGGAGGAAGAATGCTTTAAAATATCTCACTGCCAAACTAGAAAGCTTGGAAACTGAAGAAAGCGCAGAGGATTTTCCAGTCCTTGAGGCGGATTTCCTTGGAATCTCTACTAAGGATGATAATGAATATTTCATAATTGTAGAGGCCCTGATTTCTACTCCTGAGGTGCCTGTTGTCCCTAGCTTTGATGATTATTTGGATGAAGAGAAGAAGAGCCCCACATCATAATTTTCTTACCAGAGGAGACACTAGCTTGTATATGACAACTATGAATCAGATTTTGAGTTGGATATGCAGGATTTCCAAGAAAAAACTGCAGATCCTTATCCTCTGTTCGCTAAAGAAAAATATTATGAGGAAATCAACCATCCTGGACTTGCAGAAGACACTAAGTAGCATGAGGAAGAGAAAATCTTTCCCAAGGTTCCCATTTATGATGATTATGAATTTGATCCTTGGGAGAGATATGAAGAAGAAGAGGAGCATCAGAAGGGGGAGTTTGTCTCTTGTCTATATCCTATCCGTGAGCAACCATCACCTGGGACCAGTCAGCTTGCGTCGACCATTCACCCACCTGTGGCTACCAGAGATATTTAGCCATGTGTGAGCAGTTTTGTAGCAAAGAAGACTACCTGTAAACAATTTTATGGAGTTTGTCGCTTGTCCTATGAGCTTGTGGAGGAATACATGAAATTGTATTTCCTTCATGTTTTGAAACCGCCCAGCTTTATCCTGGCCTCATCATTAGGAGGAAAGATGAGGAATGTAATTGTTTTGCTGTCACGGTTGCATTCTATGTTATCAATCATAGATAGAGTGAAGGAGCTTCCAGTAAGTTACTTGAATGGCTATGGTGGAAATTTTCTTTCACCTAACATTGTGTAAAAATTTATTAGTTTAGGACTGTACATAAATAATCTCCTTGGAGCATGTGTGTTTATTTTTGTTTTTACTTGTCGACTTTATATTCTTCAGCAAGGTGTTTTTGAGCTTGACTCCATAGCCCAACAAAAGGTGATTGAAACTACAAAAGGAGATCTTAGAGCCTCACGGGGAGGACTCTATCCCCCATGGATCCTAATGTTATCACATATTCTTGCAGGGGGGTGTTTTCCCTTAGGATTTGGCCCCTGGGCAAAGAAAATGAGAGAAAAGGGGTTTAAAAACTCACCATATGCATTTTATCCAAATTCGGGGTGTATGAAGGTAGGAGATAGGTGGAAACAAATCAGAATTTTGTTGACTCGCGGAGTGGAAAAGTCAAAGGGAAGAGTCATGAGGACTCATGAAACGCGAAGTCATGAAGTGATCTAGGCCATCTGTTATAGAAGGACATGTGGCGTAGGATCAACATGGAGAAAGTCATTTCAGAAAATATCAAGTGAGAAGTACCGATAGCTAAGGTTTCGAAATTCCAATGGACTGAGGTCTCGAAATACCGATAGCCAAGGTCTTGAAATGTTGACGTTCTGAGGTCTCGAAGGTTCGAGATCCTGAAATTTTGATATTCATTTGGGTCATCCGATCAAAGGGGACACGTGGCACATGATCCAACAAATCGTGATTTTGTGACTCAAAGGTTTGAGCATGGAGCACAACATGAGTTCGTGACATGTGAAATCGTGATGCGCCTAAGATTTGGGCCCATGATCACAACCTGAAGTCATATAGAAAGCAAGGCCACAAAGAAGAGTAAGCACCTGTTTATCGGATGGTGACTAGGGTTTCCAAGATGCAATCGTGGTCGTCAGATGCATAGCAAATCCGATCGTCAATCTGAAAGAGGTCATTTCGTGAGTTCGTGCATTGGGATATTGGGAATCAAGTGGAGTGAATACTCCTGAAACGCGAAATCCTGAAATTTCATGGGGGATAAGTGCTGGCTCATGGCCCGAGGGCATATGTAGGTAGAGGTGCAGATTTCACGTGAGCTACACCCAGGGCCAAAACGTCGATGTTGCCGTAGGAGGAGTTGCCACATCTTCCAGGTGCCAAATTGACTCGACCTCATCCTGATCCTGACGAAGAAGTTAATGAAAGGGGGGGAGGTGGTTGAAACCTCACCTCACCCCATAAATGGAAAGCATGGAGGAGATGACCATGGAAATAGAACTGTCAGCTCGTGGTACCCCTACGAGTGGTTTTTCCTACAAGCCCATACTAATCTGAGCTTGTGTCTGACAGAAGAAGATGCAAAATTCCAGCCTTGAACACAAGGCCATGGAAGCTCGAGCACACCTCTGTTATTGTTTACGAATTTTTTGAGTATATGTATGGAGTTCTGTTATTTTTGTAAGGGGGGGATGGTTGAGCAGTGCTCTGGGATTGTAAACTTTTGATGAAGAACACTAGTTCTTTGGTTATGTATTTGTTTTTGAGACTTCTTGATTAATCTAAGTTAGCTTTCTTCTTCCATCTTATTTTCCTCTCACACTGAGAGAGTTCATGATTGAATGATTCACATGGATTGTTATAACTGTATTATGATGAATGTTTGATTATAATGTTGTTATAATGTCTTCCAGTTTCCTTGAAAATTTGAATTCAAGAAGGATCTTGTGTTTGAGTTTTTTCCTCCTTGGGTTGTTGGAAGACCTGATGTCCATAGCAGACCTCTACACCTTCTCACCAAATTCTTCCCTCTAGTCACCCTTACTCCAACTTACTGACTGAAGTGTATACAAGACCTCAATTGCTTATGCATGCTAGTCCAGTTTTTCTATGGTAAAATTATATCATCTCGAGTCTGTACCTATTTGACCTCTTTAAAAACCAACCCGTGACATAAAAATCTGATGGGTACTGGGTTTACCTTCAACACAATCCAGAGGTGACTTCTAGTGCTAACACCACACATACCAAGGCATCATGCGTGAAACATCATTAACCAATTGCAAACTAATGTTGAGTTAACATTTTGATAACTTCAATTCAAAAGACCGTGACTGTGTCTCAACGCCATTCTAAAATCAACCAATTGCAATGTCGAGCTTATCAAAATTGTAGTGACTAAGTAAAACCACTATAAGGATAATCAACATAAACGAGTTAACAATAGAAAATTATTGGCGTTGCGTCACCAATTCATAACCATTGACCATGTATTCAGGATGACATAATGGGTTTCCCTTATCAAAATTGAGCCTGGAGTAATCAAGGATTGGCCCTATGAACCAACACAGGGAGACATGGAGGCGCCCCTCAACATCAGGTGAGAACCTTTGGGACTAATGGTGCACACACAGGATATACCACAAATGTCTTCACAGACAGGGTGACAATCCTTTGATAGAGGAGGTTATAAACAGATGAACAAGGCTCCATTTGGCCTTGTAATGATACTTATCACATGCAGGGTATAACCCTCATGGCTCTCCCAGTCAACCAAATAACAACGTTGAGCTGAGACAAAGCCAAGAAGAATCCATATGACCCATTGCACGACCAATGGTAGAATTAAATAACCCATTACCCAAGTGAATAAAGCGCAATGACATAGGGCAATTTAAACCCATTAAACCCCATAAAATCCAATACTGGGTATGGTGATACAATGCATGAAGGTAGTAGTCCATTCTAGACCAAATGAAACCCTCTACCAAAATAGAAAGAATGACAAAGATCCTTTATGGTTGCTAACACTCAGAACAACCCAATACATTGTAACTTCAGACATTATCGTAGAGAAATCCACCAACGATTCATTCCAGAAAAATCACAATTTTACATAGTCTCCATACTTAAGGAAGAACAAACCCATACATCCAACCAAATATCTATTTCATAACCTAAGCAGACTCGTGGATGGAAAAAAATAAACATACATGTAATCAAAAGCACCTTAAAACATGAGTTGGCCGAGAAACTCTCCCTCTGCTTGAAAGTTGGAGCATAACCACAGCAACATAGTTGAACAATAACCTGATTAGGGTAGTGACCAACGAAGGAGTAAGGGTGGCATGAAATAAATGCATTTCGCCTACATCCCTAGTCCATTAATTCATTAGTACACACTAGCAAGCTTCCCATTAACTCAATTAAACCATGCATTGGAATTAGAATCTATCCCTTGTCAAATGTGCCACCCATATCATATCTTTCCAAACTATATCATATGCATATCAACTATATAAATCAATAAAATTGCATAGCTATTAATCTTTCTAGCTAAGATTAACAACAATCATTCTAATTTCCATGCATGTAGTGTAGTATAGTATAACCTATTCCTTTTGCATTTGTTTATCTTGCTTTTTCCTCTTTTCAACTGTTCGTATGTATTGTTACTAACATGTATGTTGTGAAGGTGTCAAAGTAACAAGTCTAGAAATAGATAGCAATAGTAGAATGGATAACATAGGCAATCATAACATGCGATTAGAGCTCAGAACAAAACATAACATGCCTTACCCAACATTCACTTGTCACACATAGAAACAACACATAATAACCCCAATCCATCACCAATACGATCTCATCAACCATGTAAGAAGTGTCGAACAATGGCACAAACATCAAATAAGAGCCACATATTATCTCCAATCTACAAGGGGGTCCCACCTACTAGTATTATTTAGCTTTTATAATAATAGGCTTTTAGCAACACTTTGTAGGAAAAACTTCGTTGTGATTTTAATCATCAACATTCTTCAGTTTAGAGTTAGTTACACTCAGTTACACTTAGTTAGACTAGTAGAAGTCATGACTCAGTTAACCGATGATTGTATGGATCAATTAACTAGGACTAGGTGGCAGTTCACTCCAATGTCTGTTACTGAGTGTCTATATCTCTCTAGATCACTACTATGGCGCATTAGTTACTCATGTAGCCTATATCTATTGTAAATTATTCACTCTTTGAGTGTGCAATACAGTTAAAGCAATTCTTTGATTCTCTCTCTCTCTCTCTCTCTCTCTCTCTCTCTCTCTCTCTCATTTTTGTATTTTCTCATTTTTTTGCAAACTGTGTATGTCTTTTGCAAGCTAGAACTTATCTGTGCAATTTCATTCACGTTTACAAATGTTGTGAAAGTAGAGACAAAGAAATAGATTTGTACTAGTAAAATCTTGAACGGAAGTGGAAATCTAGCATTGTTGATAGTTTGAAGAAATTGATGTTTCCAGTAAATTGACAAAGATGATTTGGTGCTCAACCAAGGGGATTGGTGTCTCATGTAGGTTGGTTCTTGCAAATACTGCAGCTATAGGTTGGTGCCTATAGGAAGAGCTAAGTTAGTGCTCAACCAAGGGGATTGGTGTCTCCTGTAGGTTGGTGCCTGCAAACCTTATTGTTGAGTTGGTGCTCAATCAAGGAGATTGGTGTCTCCACTGGGTTGGTGTGTGCAAATATTGTAACATGAGTTTGGTGCCTACAAATATTGTAACAATAGGTTGGTGCCTACAATATTTTATTAAAGAATTATTTTGTGGCTTTCTCTCTTTTGGATTTCCACATAAAATATTCGTGTACTGTGATTTTGTTGACATGGTTGGTTCTCTGCATTTTTTATTATTATATTTGGGATGATTAATTGAAGTTAAAAGGATTTTTAATAATTTTTAAAACTGTGCAACACTGATTCACACCCCCCCCCCTCTCAGCATTGCTA
>CBVK0100097623.1:0-31714 GCA_900067695.1 Picea abies
GCCCTGACAAGTAGCCGTGACTAGTTTTTATATAATAATTTCCTTCTGATAAAAAGGCATATATATGTATATAACATGACAGGAACACGAGAGAAAAGGATAGGAATCAGGAACCAACACCATAGAACCTGATCGGAACACCTAACAAATATAATCGGAGCCATGGACAGGAACACATAATGACCGAAGCCAAGTCACCAACACTGACCAGAGCCCAGGAACCAACACCGATAGAAATAAAAGGCACCAATAGAAATGATAGGGACAAGAACCCATAGGATAGAAATGACAGGGACATGCACATATATAATAGGAAAAGTCACAAAATTACCTACTCGTCGAGGGACAGGCACCCACTCTATATAAAAGGGCGGGGATTAGTCTTATGACGACTCCTTCCTTTATTTAGAAGGCATGATTAGCTTTCAGTTAAACATGCTTTCTACTTACCATTTACATATTATCGCCTTTAAACTACTGCCCGTTGGTCTATTATACAGACTTCCTTACTGCCTTCCTTTCAACTGCCTTTTGTTTCGACTGATTTCTACTTACCTATCTAATAAAATAACTTAAAGAAGATCAATCCTCTTATGAAATACCTTAAACTAACCCCACTCTTACATTATGTATCCATGTTATGAAACTAATAAAACCTTTTATTTAAAGCAAGATTAAAATACTGGTTTAACATCCTTTGATTAATATTATACTAATATCACAATTAATTTAATATTAAATTGAAACTCTAATATAATAATTAAGAAGATTAATAACTAACGTTGACACTCCAAGTGTAACCTCAATTCAATAATCCATAGAAGCATCTAATCTCCTTAAAAGTTATGTTGTGAAAACAATAATCCATAGATGCATCTAACCTACTTTAAGTAAAGACCTCTTAGACATACATTACCTAGGTGATAATATAATTCCCATGGTCCAATTACTCTACTATATATATATACACATCCCTATATACACATCCCTTACCAAGGATTTAGGTAACCATCAAGTTGGGTATCAAGTAATTCCAAAGACATCTAACTTTTAATTCTAACCCTTAAGGTTCCCAAAAGCACACCATCACTATTGTTAACTTTTAATTCTAACCCTTAAGGTTCCCAAAACTACACCATCACTATTGTTAAGGATTTTATTACATTATTAAACTAAAGCTCTTACTTAATTTCATCATAAAGACTTTTATTACATTATTAAACTAAAGCTCTTACTTAATTTCATCATAAAGACCATTAGGAACTCTTGATAATGATTCCACATAAGTAGCAATATTATTGGTTGTTTTTAATTTAAAACGCATAAAAAGCACTTGAGATTGTCTATTTCTTTTCGATGTTCAATAATAAAAAGGTTCTGAGCTTCTTCATTTTAACTTTTTAATATAACTTAAATGGGAGACACTAATACTCAGAGAATTAGACTATGTGAGTGGAACAAGATTTGGAACTGTGCACCAAAACCTTCATAGGGATACCTAACTACAATCTTCGTCCCGCCAATAAGTAATCCGGATCAAGCTCTGCATAATCCACATAATATCTTGCCAGAGGAGACCGCCCAACTGGAAAGGAGGATTCTGATTACAACTTATAAATCTATAAGAAACACATTTGTAGGGAAGGTATGTGAATAAGAGGAAGCGCAAAGAAAGGTAGTTTGAAGGAGGGTCATCACTCACGAGGAAGGGAGAATATCATAGATAATGGAACAACGAACTCCGATAAGAGAGACGCGTCCAATAAATTTTGAGAAGTAGAACGAGAGAAGGTACCCTGGTAGAAATTCACACAGAGACAAGTTCTATTATTTGGGAGAGCGACGTGCAAGAAAAATTGTAAGGCGTTTTCTCTCTATGCCTCCATGATGGGACCTGGACTGCTTCAGGGTAGGAATATGGTGATTTGAACTGATCAAGTTATTTTTTTGAGTACAAGGGCACAATAAAGTAAACCTTTTGAATTAGAGGGCTACGCAATGGTCAAGGAAAGCAAGGCGCGACCACTCAATCAAGGCGCCAAGTCTACAACTAGGCAGATTCTATGATCAAATAAGAAAAATAAAATTGGGCTAGAGGATTGCATCAAGGGAGAATCTCTCACACATGCAATAGATTTAGAATAATAGGTGTTCCATTCAAGAAGTTGAGAAGGATTGATATTGGCAAGGGTTTCACATTTAGGAATAATGAACATGGTGCCACAAGAATCCCAAGAAGAGAGTTTATCCTCTTCTTTTTCAAGGGAAAAATTCCCAACCCAATCTATAATAATACATCGTTAGTTTCTCCATACAACATAAACCATTCCACTCCATATAATTGCAAATGTAATAACAAAACATAATTTAAAAGGCTGATCGAATCATTGGAAACGACCAAGAATTATCATCTCTTCTACAATACTTATCCTAGCATCCATTATTCATTTTTAAGAAATTGAAATGACAAACATATAAATCTCACTTTCGAGAGTACACAAAACCATCAAGGCCAATTGTAAATTCGATGTCAGAATTCTGTACCATCACGATGGTATAGTGACGGTGTGGTCAATGTGATGGTACAGGATGCGGATTCACTCCACCATGAGTGCACCCTCGTTCAACACCTGCATCTCAAAACAGATACATGAAAATTGTGCATATGCGTCAAAGAATAAGGAATGGCTAGTTGATAGGCCATGGGTCCCTACTTTTTCACAACTTCAAAAGGTCCCACAAACCTAGGAGAGAGTTTAGCACACTTTCCAAACTTGATCGAACTCTTGTGCGATTTCAACCACAAGAAAACACGGTCGCCAACTTCATAATTGCAGTCAATGTGATGCACATCAACATAACTCTTCTGTCGATCTTGCACTTTTTTAATCCTTTGTCTTATCATTTGCATTTGTTCTTCCATTTCTTGGATCACTTCTGGTCCCACCAGAACCCTGTCCTCAATTCGATCCCAACTTAATGGCGCTTGACATGGTCACCCATATAGAAACTCAAACGGTGCCATATTGATGCTACTTTGATAGATGTTGTTGTATGAAAACTCTACCAGTGGAAAGAATTCCTCCCAAATTTTCTATTGGTCCATTACATACATATGCAACATATCTTCCAAAACTTGGTTCATTCTTTCTATCTTCCCATTTGTCTCAGGGTGATACATTGTACTAAAGTTCAGTTTCGTTCCCAAAGCCTCTTAGAAAATGGTTCAAAATCATCCTGTAAACACCGATCCTCGATCAGATATGATCCTTCTTTGTACCCCATGTAATATCACAATCTTGCTGAAAAAAAATCTAGCTATGTTTGGCACCTGATACGTCGTACGTACATGAGTATAATTTTCACTCTTTGTCAGAGTGTCACCTACCACGAAAATCGAGTCATGTCTCATTACTGTGAGTGACAATCCAACAATAAAGTCCATCGAAATGACCTCCCATTTCGATTCTGGAATGACGTGTGGCTATAGTGATGTTGTTGGATGTCTATGTTCAGCTTTCACTTGGTGACATTATAGACATTGTGCCACGTAACTAACTATGCCTACTTTCATTCCTTTTCAAAAGAAAAAAGGCTTAAGGTCAACCTTCATATTTGTGACTCCCACATGAGCCATGTATATTTCTCTATGAGCTTCTCTTAAGATCAAATTTCTCAATTTGTCGTTAGGCGATATGTAAACCCTTTTATTATACCTCATTAGTCTGTCATTGTCCAATGTATAATCTTCAAACCTTGGTACCATCATGGAGTCATGTCTGATATTTTCCTTAACCTCCTTATACCAGTCATTGTTGATCTGTAAAGTTAGAATATTTTCTTGATGATTTGTCTAAAGAGGTATTACCTAAAACATGCATGGTCTTTGACTCAACGCATCAGTCACTCTGTTCACTGTACCTTTTATGTAGTTAATCTCGAAGTCATATTCGCTAAGTAGCTCTGACCAACGCCTTTGTCATGCATTCAAGTCACTTTGCATAAATATATGTTGTAGTCCATGGTGATCTATCTTTAGTTCAAATTTTCATCCAATCAGATAGTGTATCCAAACTCTCAAGTGTCACACACCCCAACTATGACAACTATTTTTTTTTTTTGTCTTTTCTTCGAGGGACAAAATCCCTGAATTTCTATGGGGCCTAGCACAGACCATCCCTTCCCTTATCCTCCTCCAATAAACCACAACCTAGCCTTAGCGCAAGCGCCTTTCACAACTCGCAAGTTGGAGAGTCAAGGCTCTCGACTCCTCTTTCTCCAAACGTCGATACCTGAAATGTGATATGGGTATGGCTCCCTCCTCACTAGCACCTGCTACATATAACTGTAAGCTAGGCTAAACACTAGCACTACTCACAACTCTCAACTTCGCGAGTTGGAGTGTTGATCCCTTGTGCTCCTCCTTTGTGAATCCCCGAAACACGAAAGTTCAATGTTACGTGGACTCTACCAAAGTGACGCATATACGCCACTTGTCTCCTCTACTATACTCTGATTATGAGTTGTGTCATTGTCGCCCATCGCATGAGACCTCGACTCTCGGCATTTCGTGACCTTAGCGATCAAGGTGCAACTTATTCACCCTTCGAAACCTTGAAACACGATAATTCAACAATGGGTTGACTCTTTCCCAAGTGACATGTGTCCACCACCTGTCAACCACACAGTCCCCACCTAACAGATGTTCCCTCCTTGATGGACGACTACGATCAAATTGCGACTTCGCACATCGCGAGTTTGAATAGTATGGTCTTTGAACTTCTTTCTCTATGAGTCAGAAAAATGATGAGCTCTTGCCACACATCCTCTACAATGGATGGCTTGATTTCCTCTTCGAAGAGTTTAGGATTTCATGACTCACACATTGTAAGGTTCTCTCCTTCGAACCCCCGACTCCCGAAATGCCAAAATCTCCCTCTAGACGATTAATGGTCCATACCACTCTTAGGTCAATGACCACGATCATGTCGTTATTTCATGTATTATGAGTTGGTGTAGTCTTTCCCTTTGACCACTCCCAATTGCGAGTCAACGAAATGTTGCCCGACTGCCATGCATCCCTCCTTTGGTTCTTCCATCGGTCGACACATGTCCAACTTGATATCTGACGGTCTAACTTCTTGTCGGGATTTCGTGTATCACGCATTCAAAGGGATCTCTACCTCTATTTCCCCAAACGTCAAAATCCTCCTTTGGGCACGAAGTGTTAAGGTTATCGCTACTTCTGTAGATCTTACGGTTGTCTGTCCTTGTCTCTACGTTCCTCCAATATCAACCATTTTTCCTCTAGAGCCTTCACTGCTTCCAGTCCTTGAATAATTTTGGTCTCCAAAGGTTTCGAACCTTTGTCCCTTCCTCTACAATCCACCTTGGTTTAAGGAACACTTTGTAAGTGTTATCCCTCCTGAGCTTCATCAGCTATGAAGGACTTAAGAGCCTTGTGCTCTTCTTCTGGGCTTAACAGGCCTCGTCCTCCAAGGGACTCAAAATGGTTAGGAAGGTTTACATGCATACATGAAACTATGTTCATGGTCGACGAACACACAGTTCATGACTCGGGATTATTCCACCACAGGACACAAGTATTTACGAGTATAAAACATATCCTAAGCATATGATTTCTTACTGACCTAATTATACAACCAAGCAGTGATAAAAGGAATATAGTATATCCATTAAGAAGTCATACACAATTCCTGCAACATACACAGTATAGCCAATTCATACACAGTTACAGATAAATTACACAGGGCAGGATATTGCTCATCTATTACAGGCTGCTGCCAACCAACTAAGTATGGGTGTTCGTCCTTCCACCCAACCATATGCACAGAGGAATTCATTCTTAGCACTCTGTCCACCCCCATGCCAAGCCATGATATCACTAGGGAATTCTCACACTTCTCGAGGGTTCTTCCTCCATTTTCACTTATGTTTGGGTCATGTTCTCTATAACTCAGAGCTTTCTCTCTCTCAATTATGGCCTCGGTGAGGTTTCTCAAATGCTCCTCTCCATCAAGCTTGTGGACTTCAGTTCATGACTCGCTGGAGAGATCTGCGCATCTCCCTTATGAGATTATGCTCTTTTTTTTCGGGGTCTCCTCTCCCATGTGTATCCCTCTTACCTTGGAAGGTTTACCAACCTATCCTGCTCCTTCTGTCAGAAGAAAGATCAGGTCTACAGGTCCCTGTGGTACTTCAGGCTGACATCCCATGTTTCCATTCATGGGGGTGGTTGATAATTCAACCACCAATCCTTTCTTCATTAACTGATTTCTCTCCTTGGGATCTGAAGGAGGTTTTCATCCTCATCAATGGAAATTTGGGGTTATTTGTCATAATGAACCCTCTCTTATAGTTTTCACATTCTTCCTCTAGTGATATCATGGCTAGTACTTTCAAGGCTTCACCCCCTTAGTCAGTCATTGGCAACTCAAATAATAATACATTTACATTGTCCTCATGCATTAGCATGATAATTCCTATTTGATGATTAATTACAAATTGGGGGAAATACGGTGTTACAATTCCCTCCCCCTTAAAGGAACACCATCCTCAGTGTTCTTTCTCAAAAACACCTATCACGCCTTTCTCATTTAGCCACTTTAGAAGTCTTGACCTTCATCCTCAGTCAGGTCCTATTTCAGGATCTTAGTCTTCATCATCTGCCTTCAATAATTCTTGGACAACAAGCACATTAATCACAATTTTGTCCGAAAACATCTTACTGTTGTTCAAAATTCAAAAGGAAAATTTCATAATATTAGCACAATACTTATCTGTGCAATTTGTGGATCTGTATCCACATGGTAGTTTTGTTATCCATGCTCATCTCTTTCCTTGATGTACCCATTGGGTGCATGATAGTTCACAAGAGCTATCATGATTTCATCTTCCTTTCCAAGGTTTTTCTGCACGGGAAACTACCCACTGTGTGCATGATCCCAATAGTTTACAAGAATTATTAAGGTATCCTCTTCCTTGTGGTCATTCACCCTCCAGACCTAGGCTCAAGCATCCCCTTCACTGCTATACAGTCCCTCGAGTGATCCATCTTGCCCTGCCAAAGTTTTCTTGTATAAGAAAATTTTATAGATTCTATCGAGTCTTACAGTCGAGGCATCCCTAAGAATTTCTCTGTTGAGGCATACCTCCGGCTTGTGTTACCTCAACACAATAATTTTTCAGGCGATCATGCCTTATCACGGGGTTTTCATGTCTCATTAGTAGCCATGTTCATCATCTTCAACTTTGACAGCCCTCATCTGTCCTTTCTGGACATGTCTTTTCTTCTCACCTGTATCACAGGTATACAAAATTCATGAGACATCATTATAAATTATAACTTTCAGAATTTAATTGCAAATCTGTCACCCACAGATTTTCTAATCTCATGATTTGTTTTCATATTTGTTTCGCACATGAACCGGATTCATAATTATGGGACTTTCCTTCCCATAATGGTTTGGCTCAGCAGAGAATTGGCCTTCCTTATGGGCTTACAATGCTGCCATATCCACGACCCCTTTGCTTCCTGCACTATCAACTTCAATCAGCCAAACAACTTGTTAGCGTTTCCATGCATATACATTTTATTGCACCTTTACAACATCGTCGCAACAATTTCAAAATTGTGCATACTTAACAATTAAATTACTTTCTCAAAAAGGAAATACCATTCCTTGCAGTTTGGCTCAGCAGGAAATCGATATTCCTTATGGACTTACAACACTGCCATATCCAAGATCCTTTCCTCCCTGCAATTTCATTCTTTACACAACCAAACAATTGTTAGTTTTTCGTGTACATTACCTTTTTTGAAAATCAAGTATACTAACAGTACAGGTCATTTCATCTATTCAAGGATTCAAAGTGAAATGATACATTATCCCTTACCTATTCATCATTCTAGCCTACCAAATTTTCAAAATGTGATTCAGATATCGATTGATTTTAATGAATGTGCCAACGTTTGTGGCCACATTCATACCCAATGCACCCTTGCATTGATTTCAAGTTTGTCACACTTTATGACAGGTTCTTGGCCATGGTGTGTTGGAACTTAACCAAACTCTCCACCACATGGCCTATTTGTTTTCATTCGTTCTTACAACAGGACCATGCTTCCTACTATAGGCCGATCATGATCCCAAATTAGTACACATGAAACTTAAAAGTTTCGCATGAATGCACCCAAGCATTATGCCTTCATTAATAACCAGGGTGCCAACACTCATGGCCACCCAAATTTGGTTTTCTCTAACACCTATACAATGTGAGTAGAAATGTTGGAAGGTCCTCCTTCCTCAATGGGAAATCCATTGTATGTCCTTTATCCAAATATGCATTTCCTTGAAGTAATTCCATGCAACGTGCTATCTATGAGCACTTTTGTTTCCAATCATTCCTTGATTGGTCCATGTGTTCATGGAATATCAGTTCATGAATTCTTATGAGGGTTACAATCGGTCTTTACTACCATAGGTTCATGCGTCCATCATTCAAGTTCTCCTTCCTGAATCATACCCTACTTGGGTATCCATGGCATACCACTGCCATTTCAATTTTCATGCATAACATGAGACAATAAAATATTTTGGAAGGGGTTCTCACCTGAATCCTTTCATACCCTGAGCCACATAAGAATGAACATTTTTATACCTGTTCTTGGCTGCTAGCACTCTCTTTCTGATCTCTACCTCATCAACAATACTTTAGCAGGATTTTCACAGTCTTGTCAACAATCTTTCAGCCACAACCTTCTCCTGGTCATCCTCTTCTTGAGGTTTCCCGTCATCGGCAATTGTCTTCCTCAATAGCTCCAATTCCTTTCTATACATAGCATGCATCATCATAGTCACAATTATATTAGTCGTAATATTAAACCAAATGCATGTATCATAACATTCGAATTCATAAACATCTTCAAAATGTCCTAGCATATCTTCATGCACTTCATCATATTATCTTCAAATGTTTCCACAAGTGCAACACAAACTGATTTTGATTGCATCTTTAGCAATACAATCCTTATCACTGTGTGTCAAAACCTTTTTACTTTCATTGGCATACCAGCTTTCTCATCCAAGAGAAAATATAATACTCAACGAGGAAAGAATTGGGGACTCTCCCCTTCTTCCAACTCTTTCTACACCGTCAGGGCTAGAGTTCATCCTAGTCAAGTTATCTCTAAGGCCTTATTGGTTTTTCTTAATCACGGCTTCAACCAAGCCTTATAAGTTAAACATACTCATTTATTCATTTAATCATACTCGGGGGGTTTACCTGCCTCTTACCAACTATACTGCTTTCCACAACTGCTCTTTTTCTAAGCAGCCCTGGATTAGGCTCATCCTAACTCTTAGGATACTTCAGCATTCTTTAATAGAAAAATATTTTGCCCATAATGAATCATGAACATGTGCATCTTACACACTACCATTCGGTTATCAAAATTGGTCAATTTTCATTTATTAGTCTTCTAATTCATTACATGATATTTTTCAAAATGTAATCCAGGATTTTGGTGTATATATATATATATATATAAGCTTATGGCTTACTGCTTAATTCTTAGCAGTCATTAAGGTTGTGACTTCGTTTTCATGACAGATTCTTCACACAATTCCTCCACAAGGAACTCCTTCAGCATGCAACTTCCTTATTGCATATCCATCACTATTTGTGATGGCCTCAACCTTGAGTTAGCTTTAGCTGTCTACCAAATATTCTCTTAAGGAATATAAACATGCATCTTTGTCATGTACCTAATTGTGTATTCTGGTTTTGTTAACTTACATCCATGATGTATTTAACCATATTCATAATCCTAAGCTTGCATGTAGCTATCATAGGTATATTTCACAGCCCACATACATCTTTACTTTTAAGATAAATCAACTCGGGATTGTTCACAATCCTTCTCATGTGATTCCCAAAGGCATAATCATTTGCCTCTTATTATGACAACATAACATCTTTGCTCATTTACCCTTCTATATAATCATATTAGTATTCCCTAAGAAAAGGGAATACAGTCCCCTCAAGCTATTACCTGGAAAAGAACTTTCGTGACTCTTCAGAATGGGGTTAGCCATGCATCCATAGTATTTGTTTGATTTGGACAAGAGTGATTCTTTCTTTATATTTCCCTCATTTAGGTAGTCACCTCGTGTCTTTACTATACTTATATTCTTACATTATACATGTGCTTGTACATGTAATATCATTCATACCTAACTGGTATTAAATCAAGTTTTATATCAAGAAGCTTCACAATGCATTAAATCCATGCACTCAAGCATAACACAAACAAACCTAACCAAACATTTATCATGCAAGATCATTGCTTGCACCCCTTCCATGTCATTCACACACATGGACATATCCAACTTCTATATCCTTTTTTTTTTTCCAAGGATCTTCCAAGCATCCTTATGATCACGTATACACATTCATGTATATGTAGGTGCATCTATTGCACCTTTTTACCTAATGCATTCACTTGATAGTTTAATTTCATCATTAGTGTCCTTTAGTTTGAGACTTCAGTCACTTATAAGACTAATCTCATAGTCATACCTCGTGTTGGTGTTGTCTTCTCTCATGGCTATAACCAACCAGTGTCACTTTCCTCTTTATGCGACAACGTCTTAGCAAGAAAACCTCCTTGCTTTAGCATCCATAGGGTCTTACCCATCTCACTTTTCTCTGGTCACGAGGAGTTATATACTCTGATTTTAATATAAAACAGTAATTATACAACCAAGGATCCTACCTGATCCTCTCAAATTCCTTTAGGCCCACAAAGGTATTAACTATTATATAACCAGTCATCATCAGTGCATAATGTTCCAACTACCCATGCTTAGAGGCAATGTCACTAACATCACATTTTTCGGCTTTCAGGCTTAATCTACCCTTGACATAACCCTGCCACCTTTAGCTATCCACATTCAAGTCTTATCATCCATGTTAATTAGCATATTGATACTTAGGTAAGAGTAGTCGTCACTTTGACAAAGGGGTTAAAGAAATTGTTCTGTTGAAATTCAACAAGAATTCCCAAAAACACAAGTTCAATCTACAATCCTTCTCCTCCAAGAGTAAATGCAGATAACTATATCTCCTTACACGACTCTTACATGATCCCAAGCAGGCCAAGTGTTGTAACCATGCTTTGATACCAATTTTTCACACACCCCAACTATGGCAGCTAATTTTTTTTTTTGTCTTTTCTTCGAGGGACAAAATCCCTAAATTTCTATGGGGCCTAGCATAGACCATCCCTTCCCTTATCCTCCTCCAAGTGACCACAACTTGGACTTAGTGCAATAACCTTTCGCAACTCGTGAGTTGGAGAGTCAAGGCTCTTGACTCCTTTTTCTCCAAACGTCGATACCCGAAATGCGATACGGGTATGGCTCCCTCCTCACTAGAACCTTCTACATATAACCATAGGCTAGGCTAAATACTAAAATTACTCACAACTCACGACTTCGCGAGTTGGAGTGTTGAGCCCTCGTGCTCCTCCTTTGTGAATCCCTGAAACGCGAAAGGTCCACGTTACGTGGACTCTGCCAAAGCGACGTGTACACACCACTTGTCTCCTCCACTGTACTCTGCTTACAAGCTGTGTCACTACCACCTGTTGCACGAGACCTCGGCTCTTGGGGTTTTACAACCTTAGCAATCAAGGTGCAACTTCTTCACCCTTCGAAACCTCGAAACATGATAAGTCAACAATGGGTTGACTCTTTCCCAGGCGACATGTGTCCACCACCTATCAACCACGCGGTCCCCACCTAAAGGATGTGCCCTCCTTGATGGATGGCTATGATCAAATCGTGACTTCGCACATTACGAGTTTGAATAGTATGTTCTTTGACCTTCTTACTCTACGAGTCAGCAAAATGTTGAGCTCTCACCATGCATCCTCTACAATGGACGGCTTGATTTTCTCTTTGAAGAGTTCGGGATTTCATGACTCGTACATTGTAAGGTTCTTTCCTTCGAACCCTCGAATCCTGAAATGCTGAAATCTCCCTCTAGACGATCGACGGTCCATACCACTCCTGGGTCAATGGCCACGATCACATCATTATTTTGTGTATCGTGAGTTTGTGTATTCTTTCCCTTTGACAACTCCCAATCGCGAGTCAATGAAATGCTACCCAATTTCCACGCGTCCCTCCTTTGGTTCTTCCATCGGTCGACACGTGTCCAACTTTATATCTGACGGTCTAACTTCCCATCAGGATTTTGTGTATTGCGTGTTTGAAGAGATCTCTACCTCTATTTCCCTAAACATTGAAATCCTCCTTTGGGCATGAAGCGTTAAGGTTATCACTACTTCTGTAGATCTGACAGTTGTCTGTCCTCATCTCTGTGTTCCTCCAATATCGATCATTTTTCCTTTGGAGCCTTCGTTGCTTCCAATCCTTGAATAATTTCAGTCTCCAAAGGTTTCGAACCTTTGTCCCATCCTATGCAATCCACCTTAGTTTAAGGTACACTCTGCAAGTGTTATCCCTCCTGAGATTCGTTAACTATGAAGGACTTAAGAGCCTTGCGCTCTTCTTCTAGGATTAACAGGCTTCATCCTCCAAGGGACTCAAAATGATTAGGAAGGTTTACATGTGTACATGAAACTATGTTCACGATCAATGACCACATAGTTCGTGACTCGGGCTTATGCCACCACAGGACACAATTATTTATGAGTATAAAACATATCCTAACCATATGATTTCTTACTGACCTAATTATACATCCAAGCAGTGATAAAGGGAATGCAGTATATCCATTAATAATTCAAACACAATTCCTGCAACATACACAGTCTAACCAATTCACACATAGTTACAAATAAATTACACAGGGCAGGAGATCGCTTATTTAATACAGGTTGTCGCCAACCAACTAACTATGGTTGTTCATCCTTCCACCTAACCATAGGCACAGAGGCATTCATTCTTAGCACTTTGGCCACGCCCATGCCAAGCCATGATATCACCAGGGAATTCTCACACTTCTCGAGGGTTCTTCCTCCGTTTTCTCTTCTATTTGGGTCATGTTCTCTGTAACTCGGAGATTTCTCTCTCTCGGTTATGGCCTCAATGAGGTTTCTCATATGCTCCTCGACATCAAGCTCGTGGCCTTCAGTTCATGACTTGCTGGAGAGCTCTATGCATCTCCCTTGCGAGCTTACGCTCTTCTTTTTTTCGGGGTCTCCTCTCCCGTGTGTATCCCTCTTACCTTGGAAGGTTTTCTGACTTATCATGTTCCTTCGATCAAAAGGAAGCTCAAGTCTACAAGTCCCTATGGTACTTTGGGTTGACATCCCATGTTTCCATTCATGGGGGTGGTTGATAATTCAACCACCGGTTCTTTCTTCATTAACTGATTTCTCTCCTTGGGATCCGAAGGAGGTTGTTATCCTCATCAAGGGAAATTTGGGGTTATTTGTCATAATGAACCCTCTCTTATAGTTTTCACATTCTTCCTCTAGTGATATCATGGCCAACACTTTCAAGGCTTAACCCCCTTAGTCAGTCATTAGCAAATCAAACAATAATACATTTTCATTGTCCTCATTCATTAGCATGGTAATTCCTATTTTATGATTAATTACAAATTGGGGGAAATAGGGTGTTACATCAAGGCATAAACAATGGCCAATAACTCCAAATCACATGTTGTGTAGATTTCCTCATGATTTCTTAATTTCATAGAGATGTAAGTGATCACTCAACCATCTTACATCAAGACTCCACCTAAGCCTTCCTTGGATGCGTATGTGCATACCAAGAATACCTTGTCCATGTCAGGGACTTTTAGTATCATCATCGTCGTTAGCAACTCCTTGAGCCTTGAAATGCTTCCGTGCATTTCTCGATCCATAAATTTTTTTTTTTTTTCTTTTGCAATCCTGTAATCGGATTTGCTATCCTCAAAAAACCTTCGATGAATCATTGGTAATATCCTTCTAGACCCATAAATATGTGTAATTCTTGTACATTTGTTGGGGCATGCCATTCTATAATAGCATCTACCTTCATTGGATCCACGACAATACCTTCACCAAATATAACGTGCCCCAAGTAATGAATCTTCGATTGGTAAAAATAACATTTCGATAGTTTCCCTTATAATTTTTGTTCTCGTAAACACTGTAATACCAAGCTTAAATGTTCATCATGTTCTTCTATCATCTGAGAATATATTTGTATGTCATCAATGAATACTTGAACAAAATTGTCCAACTATTCGCAGAACACCCCATTCATCAAGCTCATGAATACCCCTGGGGCATTTGTCAGTTGAAATGATAAAATGGTGAACTTGTAGTGTCTGAACCTCATCTTGAATGTGGTCTTAGGAATATCTTCCTTTTTAATGCATAAATGGTGATAAAAACATCTCAAGTTGATCTTTGAAAACAATGTCACACCTTTCATTTGATCAAACAAATCATCTATTCTTGGAAACGGATACTAGTTCTTGATCGTTGCCTTGTTCAATTGACGGTAGTCAATAAAAAGTATCCATGACCAATCCTTATTTCTTATCAAAATAATAGGAGAGCCCCAAGGTGACACACTTGGATGTATAATACCCAGGTCCAACAACTCCTTCAGTTGCATTTTCAACTCATGTAACTCAGTTGTTGACATTTGATATGGTGTTCTTACTATCGACTCAGTTCCAAGTTTCAATTCGATTGTAAACTCCAACTCTCTTTTGGACAAAAAACTTGGTAACTCTTCTAGAAACACGTCTATAAATTTTCGTACTAGTGGAAGGTTTTCTAATCCTTCCATCTCACCCTTTTCGTTTAGTGCTAAGATTGCATATAAGTTACATCCTTTGCACATGCTCTTTTGTAGATGTAGGGAAGAAATGAACCTCAAGGACACTCCCTGGTTTCTTCCTACAATCACTCTTCTATGTCCCACATCATCTATCAAACTTAACCATTTCATCTTACAGTTGAGTATTGCATCATGCGATTCCAACCAATCCATACCGATCACTATGTCATACAATCCTAATATCGTGACATATAGGTCATCCTTTGTTACAAAATATCCCAAGTCAATGCTATAGTCGGTAATCCTTCCTCCAACCTTTTGTTTGGCACTTGAATCCATATTTATGTACCTAAAATCATCCTTCTCGACTACCTTTACCTTAATTCTCTTTAGCGATGCACTTGAAATAAAACTCTGTGTAGCATCAGGATCTATCAGAATACTAAAATTTTGATCGTCGATCATACCTAATGTCTTGAGCACAATGGACTGGTGCTTGGCCTGGTAGTTATTCACCGTTGCATTAATCATGTGGGCCTTGCCCAAATATCCCATTGTAGTGGGTCCTGTTCACCCGATCGCACTGACCTTCTCAACTGGACAGTCTCACTGGTAATGTGGTTCTCCACATGTCCAACATCCAGTCTTTGGTCTAGTACTCCTGGTCCCCGAAGTAGAGGTTGTTGGCCTACAAACCTAAGATCTTGGTTTTTTCATGTATGTCTGGCTAGTGTCTGATGTTGCTACACTCCAGATGTCATCTGTCTAATTGGTCTTGCAAGATTCCTGCTCTGATCCCCACTAGTTAGCTCTTCCTCAACTATGAGGGCCTTCGGGATTGCATTGTGCAATGTCTGTGGCATTAGGATCCTCACCTTCACACGAATGTTGAAGTTAAGGTTGAGCACAAACTTGTTGAACATTAGCTTCTCCATGTTCAGGTGTAGAGGATACCTAAGAATCTCCATGAATATGACCTCATACTCTGACACCGTACGACCACCCTGTCGTAAGGCATTGAACTCATTGAGCTGGCGCTCAATGAATTCCTCTTACAAATAGCTCTCCCGAAACCGCTCCTCAAAAATTTCCCATGAGACGTCTTCGATGACCATTTTTATTTGAGGTAGGAGCATCTTCCACCATATAAGAGCGCTCCCGTTCAGCTGAAATACCACCATGTGAACCTTCATGTTGGAGGTGTAGTCACAAAGTGCAAAGCACATCACATTGTTCTCCAACCATGCCTTGGTGGCTGAGCCATCTGTGGCACCCATGAACTTGGAAAACTTCACCTTCTCGAGTTCTTTGTGAATGCTACCACTACTAGCTAGAAAGCATTGTGAACCCTCATTGGGTATAGGTGCCTTGGCCTCATCTCTATCTAGTCAGTTAATCAAGGCCTTTGACAACGTTTGAAAGAATCTCATCAAACCAACCACATCCCCCATAGTAACCTTCTCCTGTCCAATTACTTGTTTTTCTCCTTATGGGTTGGATGCCTATAGTGTGGATGCTACTGGAGGCATTGCACCCCCTCCTCTAGCACCACATTGTCTACCTCCACGATGTCCTCTAACCATAATTACCTGCATGGAAAAATTTCAATTTTAATTAGCGATAAGTTATTAATCAAGTGTTTTAATACAGTGGAAGGTGCAATGATCCCAAGTCGCATGGTTGAACCCGCTCTGATATCATATGTAATGACCCCTCCATTACAACAATGAATACTGATGTGCAAAGGGTAAATATTTTTTTTCTTGCATTAGGAAATTAAAATTGTCACAACATAATTAATAGCATCACAAGTGACACATCATCATATTTAATAGCAACACAAATTCAACGCATTAATATAATTAATAGATACACATCATATATTAATCAATAAATACACAATTTGATCAAGTTCATCTACAAGCAACATCATTATCGATCAATCAACATTTATCATAACGAAACTACCCGTCCAACCTATTATGCATTCTTAGGAACTCTAAGACACATAATCAACGGTTAAGTCCAAGATTCATCTAATTGATTTTAACCATTTAAGGTCTCAGGACTGGCGATTGTTCTAAGGAACAGGGAAGTGTATAAATCCCACTAATCTAATCATGTTGAAATTCAACTAGATCAATTAATCAAACTTAAACATCAATTGTTCATGGTGCGACAAAAATCTACTACACAACATACATAGTTTTAATAGACACAATTACCACCTATGAAACATTTCGACAATAGTCTAACTACATTTCATATATCAATTTAATTGATGCAATTTCCTCTTATGAAACATTCTAGCAATAGTCAAACTACAATTTACATGCATCAATTAAAAGACACATTTACCACCTAGGTAACATTCCAACATAAACCGCAATTCAAGATTAGATGTATCAACTATACTTATCCATTAATTTCCAAGGCGTAATAGAATAATCTACTATACTCGGTGAATTTTTCACATAAAGCTAAGGGAATTTGAGTGAGAGGACAATACATAAAAGTGACAAGAACCACAAGAGCATGAGCACAGTTTTAGAATAAGATATAATCTATTTCCAATCATCATTATTGATAGTCAAGGTTAGGTTCATTCAAGGCCAGGAATCACTTATCAAGTGATTCGAACACTTGTAACGAGTACAACTCTTATGTAGCTCACTATGTATATTAATAAAATGAAATTATTTTTTAAGTGTTAACCCGAGAATTCATTACTATTTTACGCACCCATTTTAAAAGGACTAAGAAAATCAATGATTAACAAGAAATATGGATTGATTCCAAGATACCTTACCTATCTAATAAAATAACTTAAATAATATCAATCCACTTGAGAAATACCTTAAATTAACCCCACCCTTACATTATGTATCCATGTTGTTACGAGGGAAAAACTCTCTATGGCTAGGGTAAACCACATTAGATGGATATGACTACAGAAATCAACTCTATCCCAAAAACATGCTATATAAACCAATATGCAAGTGAGATAAGAAAGAGGCCTACCTCGCTCGGATGTTCGATGATGTCCACCATTGAGAACTTTGACCCAAAGCTTTGTACCTGCAACTAGTTATCAACAACAAGCAAAGCAAGCATATGGTGATAATATAAATGGTTAGCACATTAGATAGCATAATCCATTAATATGCATAACAAATATGCCCATGGATAATAACTCATATATTTTCAAGATATCAATTGGATGGGAAAGGAGTATTTCTATTAATAAATGATCAAGATAAGTGAAAACATTACAGAATTTCATGTCAGAATGGTTCGGAACCAAGAAAATGAGTTCCTTCCAGCTAGGCCTCCACCACTTCAATCCTCCACCAAAGGTAAGCTCATAGAAGGGAGACAATGAGGTTCTCCATTAATAAGGGAAGATATTGGGGGTTGAACACTGTGCTCAGACTTAAAGGACAAAGGCATGCAGACACAATATGAAGTAATAATTTCTTCAGAGTAACTTTCTCTCAAAGTTGAATTATTTCTCCTCTTTTCCATAGCTTAGAATTGTCCCATTTATAGCCTTCAAATGGAACTGAAGGGCCGAGTCATAACATTTCTAGTATATGAAAGGCCAACGATCAAAGATCTCCTGTCGTTACATGGAAACTCGACATTTAATTTTCATTTTTTGGCAAAAATCTCGATGTACGCGGGTTGTAGTGGAGAAGCATGTGTATACGCATGTTGTATAGTGAGCAAGGTGCGTACATGTGGAAAATTTGTATTTTTATCTCTGGATTTATCAAACAGGGATGATAAGTTTGCATAGGGAAATGGAAAAAGGTCGATTGTGAAAGATTGCAGAAGGTGAGGCAAATCTATCTATAACAGATGCCCCCTAATGTGTGTGTTCAAAGGAGTATCTGCGATGGCCAAAATACATTATAAACAACCCAAAACTGGAGTGGTAGGGGACCGACTGGAAGAACTAGTTTCTCATTACATTTTGTACTGACTTTGCATATATGGATGCCAATAGAATTACACTATAGCTCCATGTGAAAATATACCAAACAAGTGTCAGTGGCCATGACTAGGAAAATACAAATGTGGTTACATGCCAAAAGTTGTAATAGTCACAGACAAGGCCCAGTAGAACTAGTATCAAAACCAATCTAAAGATATTTGTATTCAATGGAGTACAATCTGATCTCCCATGATCACTAAATTAATATAGGTACTGGTCCAATGAAAAGTAAGCGACAACTCAGGAAAGTTGTGGCCACATAGTGATGTATTCAATTCTTATACACAATCCGCTAAGGGTGAAAGTCTACATTATGTGAATAAAGGAGTTGAGGTAGAACACAATGAGACATCGTTTGATTACCATTCATTGAGGTATACCATTAACAAATGTGAGAAAACCTACCGATAATGAAAGTAGGTATCAAGGCACCAAGCACATTCTTACAAGTGTGAATAAAGGAGCTGGTGTCAAACACCTAAATAATTTGTCGATCAAGAGACATTGATGTATTCCCAACTGTCGATGGAGAGAGAGCCCGCCACTAATGACTGGAAGCCTCAAGGTACTCATAAGACTCTAGGTCTCGTTTCTAGAATAGATGATCTGAATTCGACGGAAGGAGACCTGCTGAAAGGTGAGCATTAAGGCATCTCTCATTAGTCAGGATGAGGTACAAAGAAGGAGATTCATGATTTGGTGGAAATTGGATGAAGAATATGTTCATGAACCAATGACCTTGTGCATCTTTTACATGCGAAAAGTGCAAGAGGTACACGAAAAAGACCCTTTGAATAACAACCAATGATGAAAACTGCTAACAAAGGCGAGAAAACCACCAATAACGCTAATGGTATCCAAGAAACTGCACAAATCCCAATGTGTGAATAGATGTCTTGCCATTGAACACAAGGGAAACAACCTAGTCAACAACCAATCATGAAATGTCGACTGTTGGGTTCAAGGTTACCTACCTATGATGAAAGTAGGGTGAGGGTGCATGATAGGACTACAATTTCATGTGACTCTGAGATAAACTAAGGGTATGGCCAACATACAAAGTCAAGAGTTATAAGGAGTAGTCGACACAGGTTGATAGACTTCCTTTGAACAAGAGCATGAGACATATGGAAGAATCCAACAACATAGAACAAATGATGAAACAACAAGATGCAGGAGGCATCAATGATATTCTCCCTATGGATTGGAAGAGTAACCCATTGGTAGAGAAGACTCTGTAATGATCTCAACTTCGTAAGGCCATACTAAACCCAAACTTGTGGTGAAAAATGGACTCAATAACTTTGTGCTCTATTCAAAGGCGACACAAATTTTTCCAATGTAAGATAATACTCCCTTCCTGCCCGCATTTTTTTTGTTTTTTCATAGACAAATGAATACTATGATACAGAGGGGGAAACGAGTGCCGCAAGTAAGCAAAAAATAGTTCCAATAGTGGAACATACCTATGCTCAATGCAAGGATATGCATGCGGGATATGGACACTTGGGGGAATGTTCCCTCCTAGGAATAGGGTGTCAAATTGTGAAGGATAAAAACAAGGTTCTTCTTGGTTGAGGATGAAAAAACTGCTGAGAAAAATGGTTTATAATGCAAAGCGAGAAATGGATAAAGGCTCAATACTACAAGCAAGGGAATGAGATGCAATCACAACTCAATGCACAAAAATGTCCTTTTTTATGTCTTTTAGTCTACTTGGTGTGAAAAAAGGATAAAATTGTGCCAAATATATGTCTTTTCAAATACAATTTACGAGTGTGAAAGAGAAAAATTCACTCGGCAATCTTTTTTCTTTTTGAAAACGAGTCAGAAAAGAGATTAACTAAGACTCATGACCTTTCAGGTCCAATTTAACAAGTGTGAAAGGGACAAATCACTTGGAAATATTTTTTCTTTTTAGACGAGTCGTAAAATATTTTAACTCGAACTCGTTCGGGAGATTCTAGGTGGCAAGTCTCGAGGGAGGCCAAGGCTCCTATGCTGGACTTCTTTGGAATGTCAGTATCTTAAAAATAACCAACATAAGCTTGGGAAAACCCAAATCTCTCCAAGTCGAGGAGGTTAAAGAACTAACGGAGTATAAACTCTCAATGATGGATCGAATAATGTCTCTTACCAGAAAATACATAGGCGGGGGCATTGGATACTCCACAAGACCATCCCAAACGAATGTAACCTCCCTGGGACTTGGATGGAGAGTACTCAGGGAGAGAAAAAACCTCTCCCATTCAGAAGGTGCATGATCAAGAATGTTGATCATATGGTTGAAGGATGCATCAACCCCCACAAGGAGAGAAGGATTGACCATATATTGCATTGGTACAACCACTTCCTCAATTCTAGGTTGAAGAGGATGCACAATAACATGAAGACATGACACCTCACCCTCAACAACAAGGGTGTGTCGGGATAATAATGCAACAACATTACTATCATGTCAATCAAAGGAGAAGTAGGATGTGGGGAAACCACAGATGCCTCAGAATCTGAAGGGCCCTTAGGTGAGCCCAACACTTCTGGTATCTCGGTCATGGATGGACACAAACAAATAAGATGATATCCTTCGCAAGTCTTGCAAAGGAATTTAGGCTTACATCTGAGGCATCGAGGCTTCTCCATGCCCCCATATTTGTTCACAATGGCTAGTGACATGCTCTCAATGTGATTGGTAGAGGCGAGAGATTCATCTCCTACATCATGTACAAAGGTTGGAGATGTGACATTGATATGACTTGTGGTGACTAGAGTGATTCCCACAGCATGACTATCAACAACTGGGTGAGGGTATTCAACATGACTTGCAAAGGTTGTTAACCCATCTCCAACGTGACTAGAAGAGGTTGGTGATGGTGCTCCAGTATGCCTGGCAATGACTAGGATAGAGGTGAGTTGTGGCATTTGATACCAATTTCCAAGGAAATATTGGCTTTGAAACATTGCAGGCCAGGAAGGGTCCTGGTTTACCCCCTGTCCCTGTCTAGAAAGGTAGTATCCTCTGCTGAATTGGTTCGAAGAGGCTTGTATGGGCATCATCACTGAATTCTGCAAAGAGACATAGGTATGATAAAAATTATTTGAGTGAGGATATATGTTGCTTCCTTCTGAAGGGGTCCCATAAAGAGCGTAGCCCAAACCGTAAAATTAGTTTCCCACATATGAAATACCTGGGGTACATGAGGACTGGTCGTGGGAAAAGTATTCGAAGGAACTGGCATGGTAGACGAAGGATGTATGGGTGGAGTGTAATAAGTAGAATAAGCACCCATATGAGTGTTAGTTGCTGACATATCATAGCTAGGATTGGATCTGTAAGAGGGGAGGTTCCAACCTCCCACAGTGAGAGTTGGTTGAGGGACATGAATCATATTGAATGAAGAAGTAGGCACTGGGGCCATGGTGCCCCCAGATCCAATGCTAGGATTCATATAAGTGGACCAGGGAGAGGATTGCATGGGTGAAGGCATATCAACATAAAAATGGCTAGAGGCCTAAGGCACAGACTGAGTATCATAGTTTTGCATACCATTATGAAGGGTGGAAGGGTTTGTCCCCATAAAATGAGTAGGCATTATGGGGTAGGTAACGGTGAACGAGGGAGAAAAAGGAACTCCACTATCCATGATAATGAAAACTTAGTATAGACTTCTAAGGCCAACTAGTAATCAAAGAGAACAACAAAATTCAAACAACCAATATGCATATAAACGGGGTAAAGTGGTTGAGTGACCTCCCTCCCTAAATAAGGTATGTCTCTCCCAAGAGGGGCCTGAGACTCCCTGCTAAATATCGGAGGTATCATAATCAATTATAAGGGCCCTCGTGGGCTTAACAACCAGTCGGTCAGATACCCCCAGAGAGGTAATCCTCCATAAAGGATGTGTTTTTTCCAACCCTTATCTGACAAGGTACCTGCAGAATAACCCCTACAAGTAACCTATGTGGCACCTAAGTCAAGAAACTAAGCAACCAATGTATAACTGATGCACAAGCGAGAAGTTGTAAGTCAGGTCCACTGTATGGGCAGGGTAGAAAAGCCCTAAATCTTGAAAGTAATGCCTCTCATGGAGGTAAAGGCACTAGCAATATCCCCATATACAAATAGATCCCCAGAAATATCTCTAACGCTAAGAAGGTATTAGGGGGATATCCCTTCAACCAACCTCATGTGACCTCGTGATTAACTCCAGTGTGAGTGGAGCCTCCTGATATTACCAATTATACACTAGATTTCTCCACTTCTTTTCTCAGACACATATGTTGATTTGATTGCCTTGGATAATTTTATTCACAAAATCCTATTCCAAGGCACTAAATCCCAAGCTATTTTGTGCACCCTAGAAAATAAAATTATGACTAATCAATGTTAAATTATAGCGTTAATTTTAGTGGTCGTGATTACTCAAAAAGGTATGGTAGTGAAACTCATGATGTTATGACAATGTAAGAAAAGTAAATATGAAAATAATGCAAAGTCCTAACTTTAACTTTCAATGAATGATATGCTTCTAAAAATCAATGCAATTTTCAATTTCAACTATGCAATTTTGAAGTAAAAATGCAATCTTTCACCAAATGCACTAAGATAATGACAAGGATTCAAAAGACAAAAATGCCAAGCAATGAAAAATGCCTAGTTTTTTTTTTTTTAATTATAATAAAAATGAAAATGAATGGACTGATAAGCAACTTGATATATAAGTTCTACTGTGTATATAAATAATTAACTCAAGAAAAATACCAAGGAGCAGAATACCCAGCCTAATGTAAAAGGACAATCAAAATGAAAAGGTGATGAGAAAGACTCCACCCAAAAATTCAACTCCATACAGGTTTCTTGTCATCCCAAAGACACTCAACAGGCACTACAGAGATCTAAGAAGGCTCAACAAACATCAAATCCCAACCAACAATCGCAATACCATGAAAACAAGCAAGGAAAACTGATGTACACGATTTTTTAGGCAAACACATCATATATACGCATCTTGCAGAGGGACAACCAATGTATGTATGTGACTGTCAGGCCAAAAAGCACGTATATGTTTCAAAACAAGGCCAGGCAAGGGAGAAAAGTTGAAAACTAAGATCCAGAGTGAACAGAAACTGTCAAGCAGTGATACGACAAGAAAGAAAAAGGAATGAGAGAAATGCAAGGAGAAAAAGTAATCTGAACCCTTAGAAAGAAGATCAATCCCCAATATGGTTGCCAATTCTGTTATGAGGGAAAAGCTCTCTATGGCTAGGGTAAACCACAATATACAGATATGATTGCAGAAATCAACTTTATCCAAAAAACATGCTATATAAAACAATATGAAAGCGAGATAAAAAAGAGGCTTATCTCGCCCAGATGTTCGATGATGTCCACCATTGATCACTTTGACCCAAAGCTTTGTACCTGCAACTAGTTATCAACAAACAAGAAAAGCAAGCATATGGTGATAATATAAATGGTTAGCACATTAGATAGCATAATCCATTAATATACATAACAAATACGCCCATGGATAATAACTCATATATTTGCAAGATATCAATTGGACGGGAAAGGGGTATTTGTATTAATAAATGATCAGCAGAAGTGAAAACATTACAGACTTCTGTGTCAGCACGGTTTGGAAACGAGAAACTAAGTTCCTTCCAATTGGGCCTCCACCACTTCAATCCTCCACTAAAGGTAAGCTCATAGAAGGGAGACGATGAGGTTATCCATCAATAAGGGAAGATATTGGGGGATAAACATTGTGTTCAGACTTAAAGGACACAGGGATGCATAATCAATATGAAGTAATAATTTATCTAGAGTAACTTTTCTCTCAAAGTTGAATTCTTCCTCATATTTTCCATAGCTCAGAATTGGCCCATTTATAGCCTTCAAATGAAATTGAACGACCAAGTCTGAACGTTTCTAGTATATGGAAGGCCAAGGATTAGAGATCTCTTGTCATGGAATGGAAACGTGACATTTAATTTTCATTTTTTGGCAGAAATCCCGATGTACACGGGTTGTAGTGAAGCAACCTATGTATACGCATGTTGTATAGTGGGAAAGGTGTGTACATGTGGAAAAATTTGTATTTTTATCTCTGGATTTATCAAACATGGATGATAAGTCTACATAGGGAAATGCAAAAAGACCTTCTGTGCAAGATTTCATAAGGTGAGGTAAATCTTGCTATAACATATGTTATGAAACTAATAAAACCATTTATTTAAAGCAAGATTAAATTATTGGTTTAACATCCTTTTATTAATATTATACTAATATCATAATTAATTTAATATCAAATTGAAACTCTAATATAATAATTAAGAAGATTAATAACTAACATTGACACTCCAACTGTAACCTCAATTCAATAATCCATAGATGCATCTAACCTCCTGAAGTAAAGACGTCTTAGACACACATTCCCTAGGTGATAATTTGATTTCCATGGTTGAATTACTCTACTATTATATATATAACCATGGATTTAGGTAACCATGAAGTTGGGTATCAAGTAATTCCAAAAACATCTAACTTTTAATTCTAACCCTTAAGGTTCCCAAAAACACAACATAACTATTGATAAGGGTTCTATTACATTATTAAACTAAAGCTCTTACTTAATTTCATCATAAAGACCATTAGGAACTCTTGATAATGATTCCACATAAGTGGCAATATTATCTGTTGTTTTTAATTTAAAATGCATAAAAACCACTTGAGGTTGTTTATTTCTTTTTGCAATGGCTCTTAAAAATATAAGGTGCATAACGATCTATTACTATCATATCCCACTCCTTAATTTAATCTCAAAAAAACTTTTATCTCGTTACTGCGTTTAATGCCTTCAATAATAAAAAGGTTCTGAGCTTCTTCGTTTTAACTTTTTAATATAACTTGAATGGGAGACACTAATGTTGAGATCCAACAAGAAGATCCTAGTGAAAATTATGCACCTACACTAGGATGGAGCCTCTGGCTATTTTTAGGTGGAAGTTTATTTTTAGATGATGAGAAAATTCTATTTATAGATGATGTCCATTTATAGATGTTGAGCGAATTCTATTTATAGATGTATGTCAACTATTATTATCCCTTAATAATAGTTGGACACTAAATATTAGTCTATTCTCAATGAGCACTTGGAAATAGTTAATGGAAGTGGAAAATCAGTTAGCTATAGGAAATTTGAGTTCAAAGGTTGACTGGTGGGACATGCAAGTCGAATTAGTTATAACTGAGTGATTCGAAGTTGTAACAGAGTTGGATGTGTAGTTATATGAGTTGTAAAGTAGTTCAACTCAGTTAAGTGAGTTAAGCTCAGTTGTACTAGTTGTAATTGAACTTACACTAGTGAGAGATCAGTGAATTAATTATTGATAAATTCACAATTAGTGGTCTCACATGAAACTCAAGATTTACCACTGTTAACTACATGCATGTCAGATCCAGTGGAGATCCAGTTGAGATAACAGGTGAAAGGGACAATTTGACTATCAATTGTGACATTAGTGAGTGCAATCATGCAACCACAAACATAGTGTATGTGCCCATGAGGAATGTGCGGCCTAGGAAAGAGGGATTCATTCATTACAGGGATTTCCATTAGTAGGGATTGTGCAGAGGAGGTAGATTGTCTGGAAGCTGTAAATTGGCACATGAATTTGTCAATTTTTGTATGACAGTGTGAGACGATTGTATATTGTACTAAGAGCTCTTGGATTATAGTTTTGTATGAGATTGTTTCATGATCCATGATATATACATAATATATTATAGTGGGGTTTTTATATTTATTCTTTCCCGGTAAAACATCTGTGTTATGTGTGATTGATACTTCTTCTTGATATTGTAATTGGTGATCATGTTTTAAATTCTACAAGAATATTTGTAGAAGCGTTTCTGTATTTAACAGTGGAATATAATTTTTAGATCAGGAGAATCCAGGCAATACATAATTTGTATTAAAATTTCTACAACTAATACTCAGAGAATTAAACTATGTGAGTGGAACGAGATTTGGAACTGCACACCAAAACCTTCATAGGGATACCTAACTGCAATCTTAGTATTAAATTTGGCAACATCGATAGTCATTCTCCAATGAGAGGCCATATGGGCCACCCTGAGCCTAGCCAAGGAGATTTGGAGAATCAATTAGTCTTGTGAGGTATTGAAAAAATCCAAGGGGGACATACAACCTCTATGAGTCAAACCAAAATTCAGGACAAACAAGATGCTATGTGAGTCTAATGCAGAAGTCAGGGGGAACGTACAACCTCTGTGAGCATAGACAATCTAGTGAAAAAGTCAGGGGGAATGTACAACCTATGTGAGCATAGACAAACTAGTGCAAAAGTCAGGGGGAACATACAACCTCTGTGAGCCTAGTCAAACCTTGTGAGCCATAAGAAAAAGTCAAGACATCTAGAAAAATTTAGGTTGAATATAAAATTCTTATGAGATAGAAACAAAGGATATTCCTAATATTGCAAATGATAAAAATGTATTGATATAGTGCGTTGGCACGTGTAACATTATCTACCATGAAGAGAATTTTGAATTGCCTTGTGAAGAGTCGAGTTGTAACTAAAGTCTTAAGACTAGTTCTATTTTAGAACTAAAGTGTAATGTTGAGTTGCAACTAAAGTCTTAAGTCTAGTTCTATTTTAGAACTAAAGTTTAATGTTGAGTTGCAACTAAAGTCTTAAGTCTAGTTCTATTTTCGAACTAAATCATACCAGTCTCAAGTCTAGTTCTATTTTTGAACTAAAGTGTAATGATGACTTGTAACCAATCTCAAGTCTAGTTCTAAGTTCGAACTAAAGTATGAAGTTGAGTTATGATTAACTCATGCAAACATGTTACTATTTTGAGTCTCTCCTCTTCTCCTCTTCAGCCTATATAAGAAGAGGTTGAACCCTCTCTTCAACAGAGTTTTGAGATCTAGGTTAAGGGTGAAGCAATAGAATCACATAGCAGTGACAAAGAGGCAACATACCAAAGAAGCATATCAATGTTGTATATCAACAATAGAGGAAACATATCAGAGGTGTATTTTAGCAAGGTCTTTTAGGTCTTTGTCAAGTCAGAGTCATCTTGGCAAGATATTTAAGAGAAGAACATTCATGGTGGATATTTGTAAGTGATCTTACATTATTAATGCAATAAGGGAATATTGTTTGCTCGGGGTTTTCTCCCTATACATGGTTTCCCCAGGGTATATGTGTTGTTGATGTGAATTCTTACTCATATACATGGTTATTTCTATTAGATTATGATTTGGTATTGTGGAAGTGTATTAAGCTGGAATCAAATTGTTGAAGAAAATAAAAGAATTAATTCACATAATAAATCAAGCTCATAATTTAACATGGTATCAGAGCTTAGGGTGTGTTAAACGTGTTGAAATGAAACAACAGGTAGACACAGATCTAATCTATCTTGATTAATTTTCTAGTGTGAGGTCCATGGCATCCTCCATTTCAGTCAAGGCCAAGGATAGGCTCGAAGGAGCTACTAAGTTCAATGTGTTGAAGCTCTAGATAACAAATATCTTGCAAGAGCATGATCTTGAGCAGTATGTGACCAGAGTGGTGGAGGAACCCATAAATAATGCAGGAAGAGAACTTCAGGAAGAGTCAAGCAAAGGCCAAGCGAATCATCTTTGACTTGGTCAAACACAGTATAATGCCTGCAATGACTTCATTAATGGCTGCAAAGGACTGTATGGATACCTTGGTGAATCTTTATGAGAAACATAATTCAAGTCAGAAGAGGGCACTTAAGCACAAGCTTAAGTATTTGAATATGGAGAAAGGTGAATCAGTGGCATATTTTTTATCCGGGATAGCCCAGATTAGAGGTCATCTTTTGGTCACAGGGGTGAAAGTGGACGATGATGATTTAATGCAGGCCATTTTTTATGGTCTTCCTTCTTCATGGGATACCTTCTTATCTAGTTTAAGTGGGAGAGATATTCATACCACCTTTGAGAGGTTATGGCATGATTTCCTCCAGGAGGAGAGTCACACAACTACTAGGAGTGAGCCTATAAAAGAAGAGCACTCAGCTTTAGCATCAATGTTCAAGGGAAAGAAGAAAGGAACTTTCCAGAAAGACTCTCACTGGAAGCTAAACACCAAAGGTATATTCAAAGGAAAGAATATCGATTCATCTAAGATTAAATTCTTTAGTTGTAATAAGTTGGGTAATTTTTCTAAAGATTGTTGGTTTAGAAAGAAATATCCAAGGAAAGGGAAACATCATGCCTCAATTGTTGAGGATGATGAATATAAAAGAAATCAGAAAAGTCCTTCTAATGAGAAATAAAATAGAAAAGAATATTAATTGGTTGTTGCCTTATCGAGTTCAATTTCCATGGGGCCAAAAACTTGGTTAGTATATAGTGGTGCATCAAACCACATGACACGGTACAAGGAGATCCTCTCAGATTTCGAGACAAAACCATTTGCAAAGCAGGTTGAGCTTGGGAATTACAAATGTTACAAGATAGAGGGAGTAGACTCTATTTTCTTCAGATTGGAATCTGGGTCTAGAATTCATGTTGATGAAGTATTATATGTTCCAGGGCTCAAGAAGAATCTACTATCATTTGCAACCCTTGAGGACAAGGTATATTGAGTGATATTCAAGGATAGGAAGGCACTACTATGGGCTAAAGGTAGCCACTTAAGTACAACAAAACCCATTGGAACTTGCAGTGGAGGACTGTGCATTTTGTTAGGATAGTCAGTTCAGGCATTGGCTCATGATGTGACTAGCTCCAGCGAGTTGTGGAAAAGAAGACTTGGACATATTCCTTACAAAGGTCTTCCAGATCTACAGAACATGGTATGTGGCATGCCCTCTATTTCTCTTAGTAAAAATGAAATTTGTAAGGGATGCATGCTAGGTAAAAATATAAAGAAAGCATTTCCTAGTAGTGACAACAGAGCTCATGACATCTTAGATCTATTTCATTCTGATGTATGTGGTCCCATGTCATCTCCCTCACTTAGTGGTTGTTTGTATTATGTCATGTTTATTGATTATTACTCAAGAAAATGTTGGATATATTTCCTTAAAGCTAAAAGTGACACATTTGATAAATGCAAAGAGTATAAAACCTTTATTGAAAAGAAGATAGGGAAACACATCAGAATCCTTAGAATAGGAAATGGAGGGGAGTTTGAATCTCTTTAGTTTGAGTATTTCTTCAATTCAACAAGATTCAAGAGACAATTGACTGTGACATATAACCCTCAACAAAATGGAGTTGCTAAGAGGAAAAACAGGACAATTTTTGAGACAACACAAGCAATGATGTTTGACAAGGATATTCCAAAATCCTTATGGGAAAAAGATACCTCCACTGCCATGTATATTCTAAATAGGTTTCCACATGCTATCTTGAAGGACAAGAATCCTGAATAGGTCGTCTTAGGGATCGAATCTGAGGTATGGCATCTAAGGATAATTGGGTGTCCTGTGTATATTCATAACCCTAAGGAAAAGAGGAAAAAGATGGAATCCTCAGGCAAGAAAGGGGTTTTTGTGGGGTATAGTGAGAAATCCAAGGCTTATAGGATTTATGTACTAGTTTAGAGGAAAATAGAGGTAAGGAGAGATGTCACTTTCCATGAGGAAGCCACATTTAAGAAATCCAGAGAGATTCAGTAGGAATCAAAAGAAGTTCATCCAACTTCACCCTCTTCTGAAAATGAAGAGTCAAATGATTAGAGGGAGGAACCTCATGAAGGGAAAAGTAATGAGCCCCTAGAACCTGTTGAAGTGTTACAAAGAACTCTTGAAGAATCTCTAGCCAAAAGGAATCCAGGGTGGCTTAAAGATATAGTACAGGAAGCAGAAAGGATAGCTTCTCCCAAAGGAACTTTCAGGGAAAGGAAGAGGCCTCATAGGTTTGGAGGCTATGTTGCACTGATGAGAAGCATTAGTGATGCCAAACCTTCTTCATTTGAAGAGGAAGATAAATTACAAGTATGGAAGGATGTCATGCTTGAGGAATACAAGTCTATTATAAAGAACAATGTTTGGGACATTGTGTCAAGGCCAAAAGAAAAATCAGTGGGTTCTTCCAAATGGATCTATAAGATCAAACATACAACTGATGGGAGTGTGGAAAAGTTCAAAGAAATATTTGTAGCCAGAGGCTTCACTCAGGAAGAAGGAATCGACTATGAAGAGACTTTTGCTCATGTAGCCAAGTATACCTCCATTTGAACTATTATTGCTTTAACTTCTATTCTTGGTTGGAAGCTACATCAGATGGATGTAAAAACAACATTCTTGAATGGAAAGATTGAACAAGAGGTATTTGTGGAACAACCAAATGGTTTTGTACTACATAACAAAGTAACTCATGTATGCAAGCTAAGGAAGGCCTTGTATGGTCTTAAGCGGGCTCCTAGAGTTTGGTATGACAGGATTGATGGCTTTCTTAAAAGCCTAGGATTTCAAAAAAGTGATGTTGATGCAAATTTGTACTTTAAGGTAAGAGGTAACAAACCTGTTATACTAATCATGTATGTTGATGATCTCTTTCTAATAGGAGATGAAGGGATAATAGCCTAGTGTAAGAGGGAGATAACCTCATAATTCGAGATGAAAGACGTAGGCTTCATGCATTACTTCCTGGGATTGGAAGTGTGGCAAAGACAGGGAGAGATATTTTTGGCACAAGGAAAATACACAGTGGATGTACTAAAGAGGTTTGGGATGATGGATTGCAAATCCATGTATACTCTTATGGTTACAAACCTAAGTAATATGCATGATTCTGATACAGGTTTAGATTTGGTGTATCCCACCATGTATAGGCAGTTGATTGGATCATTGATGTACATGATCCAC
>CBVK0100097624.1:0-31701 GCA_900067695.1 Picea abies
GGTTTGCCAAGCTAGTAAGGGTTGTACCTTGCCTTGTGGGAAGAAGGGGCTATAGGCCCAGAGGGTAAAAGTAGCTAGAAAAGGTTAAAATCCAATATGAAACCTTGAGATGCTTCACCCAGGGATTCCAGAGAAACCAATAAAAGGCTTCTCAGCAAGAAAAGGGGACCCATAAAATAAAATAAAACTCAAGGCCTAGTAGGTGGATAGGAGGTCTCATCATGAGCCGGCCTATTAGGTCCATGGGCATGTAGTGGTATGACACTATTATTCATATGTTCACCAAATCAGAGTAGTGTCTCTTGGTGGCATAACGAAGAGAAATGGGGTCTCATCACGAGCCAACCTTCTCATTTTCGTGAAATGATTGTGGGTAACGTTGTCACCACTGGTCACCACACTAGGGAAGTGTCCTCTAACTATTGTATTGAAAATAAAAAGAAATAATAAAAAGAGAAAAAGGAATTGAATTGGCTAGGAAACAATGGCATCCATGACAAGGTGCATCTCACCCTCTACATAGGCACCCACAGGTAAGACCTACAGTCCCATGTCATCACTACACCCCTTGCCCAAAGATTCCTTACACTATCTCATAAATTTACATGACCTAGATTGGTCTTCACCTAGGAAACACCCCACACCTAAGGAGGATTATCCCAATAGGACATCATGAGACCCTCTCTAAACCTGGCTTGTTAAATAATATAACATCTTTGAGCATTTGTCTGGGTAAAAGGGGGTTTGATGCACATGTTTGGGTAACTTGATTATTAGATGTGATTGACATTGATATGATCCTTGTGACTTATGACCCCATGGGGGGCATACTTGTTGTTTCTACAGGACCATGCCTGAAGGATAGGTACATATTGGGGAGATGATTAGTTCGGACCTCCGTGGGGATAAAATCCCACCAAATGGATGTTGTGACCCCAGCCAAGGGCAAAGGGATACCAAAGGTTTGCACCAAAGAAAAGGAAGGGCATTCCACCATAGGCACTTTGGAAGGCCTGGACCTATGTGGGTCTTTCCCTCCCACCATGACGTTGGCCCTTGAAGGCCCCTGACATCATCATTTTGAGCCTTGATCTCATCCAATTACGGTTTTGGCATGAGGACGGCTTGGTTGGCATGTGTGGTAGCTTCTAAGGCATTTTTAGGCCTAACATTTCACTTTGGAGGCCTAACATTCCAATAAGGGGCCTAACATCACCCTATGAGGGGCATGACATCATCCCTAAAAGACAAAATTAGGGTTTTAATTGTCATTTTTATGTAAAACTGGATTTTTGATGTAAAATTGGCCATGACGGCCTTTTTTGACCTAAAATGTAATTAAAGGTCACTTGTATTGTATAAATAAGGGGAAAATATCTTATATTTTTCATCATATTTCACTCACACAAGTGTGAGGTCTGAAATTCGGCCCTCTCTAAGGGTTATTGGCACACTTCTTGAAGGAGGCAAATTTTGGTGCTTTTTGGCTATTTTCTTGTGGAGGATATTCAACTAGGGTGATTTGATAGATTATTCTTGGTGAAGTGAGTATAAATTTTTCATTTCTTTATTGTGAATGAATTCTATGGTTATTTTTACTTGTTTCATGTCTAAGATTATGAAATTTCTAGCTTGAAACCCTAGGGGAATGACATGTGATATCATATTTTTCCCTATAATCTTCTATATGTTATAATCTCTTGAAAGACACCTAATTTGAAGTAAATACTAGATACCTACCATTGTATCACTCTAGTAACATTCCTTCCTTTTCCAATTGCATAATTTATTACATTTTGTTCCTAGAAAGAGAAAATTGCTAGGGCCTAACCCTTATTACTTTCTAGCAATTTTCTCTTGAAAAATGATTTTTGAGGCCTTGGGATACCAACACCTCTTTTTTCCTCTCCATCCCTTAACATATTATTATCATTTTCTACATTTCCTTAAGAATTTGTTGCTGCAATTAGTGACTCCATTAACCCTAGAAAGGCACTAGACTACCTCTTACAAGTGGTGATTGAGCAAACAAACACTGAAACTCTTATATTTCAACCATTTACTAACTTTTTCTAACCCTAGATTAGACTAATTCCTAAGCTAACATGTTTTTCTAGCAAAAAAATTCTACAGCCATAAAACTTGCATTAATTTGGCACATTTACCTACATAACTCATATTAGAACCAATCAAAATCTAATTGTGATCATTGTTATTGAATCTACTAGGTAAGTGCTAGTTTGTGTATGGTTTTCTTGCACTTTTGACCATTTAAACTTGTTGTTGTTACAAAAGATAGCTACAGCCATCTAACTACATAAAAATCTTTTCAAAAGTGCCATTAAAATCTATCCTATCATTGCCAATGTTCCTTGTGACAATTTACTATCAATTTGCCTAGTTAAAGTCACTTTTTATTGTCTTTTTCAAGAAATTTGAAGGATTGAATCTTGTGGTTGTTGTAAGATATTAATTGTTGTTATAAACTGATGCATTGCTGCAAATTCATAATCATCTATCTTATTTTACGAAGGTTTATTGTCTGATGAAGTCCTAACAATCATCTGGTACCTGGAAAGTGCCATGTTTTCCTTGTTGTCTTGTTCTGGGTAGGTACACAATATTTTTCATTTGTTTCATCCTTAAGACATAAAAGAAACCTCTAATTAGAGTGATCTTTGAGAGGGAAAGAGTTTCCTTGTGACTATTTTCCTTAGCCTTCTCAAACCCCCCAGGTCATCGGGGACGTATCCCCTGGGGTAGCTTAAACTTACTCCTAAATAGAAAGGGATATCCTATTAAGGTGACAGTGATAGGTTATTCCCAGTTATGCCAAGTTAGTGTTCACTTTCCTTTGGATTTTGGGAAAGTACAAATTGCACAATAACATTTTGGTGTCGTTATCAGGGAACACTGAGTCAATTATCCTCAAAGATGACACTTTTTAGTAATCCTTTCCTCAAAATCCTTTATTTTACAAATCTTACCTAGTGACTCCACTAAGGGTGATTCCCTCTTTTCTCTTTGATGATCCCTAGAAGGATTATTTGGAGACTCCATTGATGACAAAGCCAACCATGGCTTCTCAATGGGACCTCAAAAATTTCAAACCCTTAGACATGAGTAAAATCTTGGGATACCCTCGACAGATGCCCCCAAGGTATGAAAAATGGCTCCCTAGATTCATTAGTAATGATGAGGTTAGATCTGACAATCACATGGATAATTTTTGGGTTTTCTTTCAACTCCACCCTATCAATAATGATGTTGAATATTTGGCAATAAAAATTTTCTCTGCCACTCTTCATGGCAATGCTAGGAAATGGTATGAAGACCTCCCTAATGTTAGCATCATATCTATGAACCAATTAGAAGAAACATTTCTCAAGAGATGGGGTATTAAATTGGAAGATATCCAAATGCTACTAAAAAGACTTGAGTATATAAAACAAATTGAGAATGAGACTATCAGGGAATTCCAGGATAGGTTTGAGAACTTGCTATATCATATTCCTAGAATCCATCATCCTGGAGACAAGTACCTCGTTTATCTCTATACCAATTCACTCTTAGTGCATTTAGGGTTTCTCCTTAGTAAAAAGGGCCCAAAATCACTCCATGAAGCTCATAACATGGCTATTGATATCGAGGCAAATATCTCCTTGTCCAAGGAAGGACACCTCTTCACCCCAGATACTCGTAGTTTGGAGAGATTAGTTTCCCTTAAAACCTTTACTGATAACTTCCAAGAAATAAGGGAAAGGGGCATTGATCAACAAGGGGGTGAGGAGAAAGGTATTACTGAGGATTTCCAATCCCATGAGGAACAACAAGAAATTACCCATGCTTCTACCGAGGATATTGAAGACATGGTTGAAGAGGGAGAGCCTGAAAATATCAAACACGATGATGAAGTATTGATGTATTCTCCTCCCTCTGATGAAGCCATTCAAGAGCCTATTCCCCCTACACAAGAAGAAGAGGATGAGGTTAGTCACTTTCATTTTCAAGCTTTTGATGATACCTTGTTCTATAATTCAAAAATGGAAGATGAAGGGGAATCCTTGGACAATACAGATCCTCCTTATTATGAAGTTTAAGAGACAAGTCATGAGGAAGAGACAATGACGTGTGCTCTTCCATTTGATGAAGTTGTCCAAGCCCTCGAATCTCCTACACAAGAAGAAGTAAAGATGATAAGTTATTTTCATTTCCAAGAGTCTGGTGATGCTTTTTTATGATTTGGAAAGTGAAGAAGTGTCGAAGGATCCCTCGAATGTTTTAAGCCCTTCATGTTATGATAAATATGATGACTTTGTTGATAATGTTGATGAATTCATACGTGTCAGAAAGTGTAAATGGGATGTGATTGGATATGATGTGGATACCATTTACGACATTGAGGGTCATTTCCAAAAGTTTCCTTTAGAACTATCATATGAGGTTACTAATTTTGACATTTGGAAGTAAGAAGATGATATGATTATAAAAAAAATTCATACACCCAAGGATGACCTAGTGTTATATTCTCCTAATGATTTTCGGTCATACCTTGAGGATTTTGATGAATATTCCTTTGAGCACTTGGATTCATTCCATGAAGAATATTATCAATCACTGTTGTGCTCAGATATTGATAAGGGTGAGGACATTTCTTTCCCAAAGAAGCATCCTTGTGACAATGTCTTCCAGCTCCCTTCGTGGTGTGCACTTCTTGAAGGAGGCAAATTTTGGTGCTTTTTGGCTAATTTTCTTGTGGAGGATCTTCAACTAGGGTGATTTTCTAGTTTATTATTGGTGAAGTGAGTAGAAATTCTTCATTTATTTATTGGGAATGAATGCTATGGTTACTTTTACTTGTTTTGTGTCTAATATTATTAAATTGCTAGCTTGAAACCCTGGGGGAATGACAAGTGTTATCATATTTTTCCCTATAATCTTCCATATGTTAAAATCTCTTGAAAGGGACCTAATTTGAAGTAAATACTAGAGCCCTACCATTTTAGCACTCTAGTAACCTTACTTCCTTTTCCAATTGCATAATTTATTACACATTGTTCAAGGAAAGATAAAATCGCTAGGGACTAACCCTTGTAACTTTCTAGCAATTTTATCTTGAAAAAGGATTTTTGAAGCCTTAGGATACCAACACCTATTTTGTCCTCTACATACCTTAACATATTATTATAATTTGATACATTTCCTTTAAGAACTTTTTGTTGCCATTAGTGACTCCATTAACCCTAGAAAGGCACTAGACTACCTCTTACAAGTGGTGATTGAGCAAACAAACACTTAAACTCTTATCTTTGAACCCTTTACTAACTTTTTCTAACCCTATATTAGAATAATTCCTAAGATAACATGTTTTTGTAGAAAAACATTGCTACAACCATATAAACTTGCGTTAATTTGGCACATTTACCTACATAACTCATACTAGAACCAATCAAAATCTAATTGTGATAATTGCTACTAAATCAACTAGGTAAGTGCTAGTTTGTGTATGGTTTTCTTTCACTTTTGACCATTTAAACTTGACACTATTACAAAATATATATACAGCCATCTAACTGCAGCAAAATATCTGCAAAAGTGCCATTAAAAGCTAGCCTATCATTGCCAATGTTGCTTGTGACAATTTACTATCAATTTGCATAGTTAAAGTCACTTTTTATTGTCTTTTTCAAGCAATTTCAAGGCTTGAATCTTGTGGTTGTTGTAAGATATTAATTGTTGTTATAAACTAATGCATTGTTGCAAATTCATAATCATCTAGCTTATTTTACGAAGGTTTATTGTCTTATGAAGTACTAACCATTTGGTACCTAGAAAGTGCCTTGTTTTCCCTATTGTCTTGTTATGGGCAGGTACACAATAATTTTCAGTTGCTTCATCCTTAAGACATAAAAGAAACCTCTGATTAGAGTGATCTGTGAGAGGGAAAGGGTTTCCTTGTGACTATTTTCCTTAGCCTTCTTAAACCCCCTATGTCATCGGGGACGTCTCCCCTGGGGTAGCTTAAACTTACTCCTAAATAGAAAGGGGTCTCATATTAAGGTGACAGTGATAGGTTATTCCCATTTACACCAATTTATTTTTCACTTGCCTTTGGATTTTGGGAAAGTACAAATTGCGCAATAACAGTGTATAAAGAGGTTTCCCCCTCGAAGAGGATTATTATATGAAATTATCTCTTTGTCAAGGTGTGGAGTACTTATTCTGATGTTTTTAGTCTATTTGGATATTTGTTTCCTAACAACTATACTCTATGCCAATCCACATTCCCATGTACAAATATCCTCTGGATTATAAGTAAACCTTGGAAAATCTAGATTTTGTATTACTTCAGTGGTTTTTCCAAACAGTTGGGTTTCAAATATATCTTGGTCTTTATCAATGAAGTATCTGAAATCTAAGTTTATGGATTCATGTTGTTGGGACACTAAAGTCTTTTTCTTAGGAGCCATGCTTTCAAGATGTGGAAAACCTTGTCTGATAATATTTTGTAAATTTTACCAAGGAATGATTTCCTTAACGTTCTCTATGAAAAATTTGTTTAAAAATAAAGTTTCATGAAATACCTATAACGTTTTAATGATAGGAACAACTTATCTTTAAGATTCCTTCTAAAATTTTGATTATGGTTTGATTGAAATTTTATGGCATGCAAGACATGAAATAAATATGAAGTTGATGGATTATTTTCCCTTGTTTATTCATTAACTGAGTTAAAAATCCACTTGTCGCCTTTTAATTTGTTGTTTGTAATTATGCGCTAGTGTAATTAATATTTCCAACTACCCAAAACATGGAAACGTGGTGAGTATTAATGAGGGAAAACCATGAGTGGTTTTATAGGGGTTTGAAATTATGGTTTTGGAGCCCGATCTCAAAGTCCCATAACCAATAGTGAGTTAACATGTGGATGGTGGGTGGTAAGTGGTTATAGGACTTTGATATTGGGTTAATGTACATTGATTCCAAACTCCCATAGTGAACTACAACCATTGATCAATATCCATCTTCCACCCTCAAATTAAGCGCCCGATTATTTTGTTATTTATCATAATTTAAATGTTTTATTAATGTGTGCTTTATTTTATCTCTCTAATATGGACACTCGACAGTTTTTTATTTGTCCTTAAGTAGGTAATTTTGATAATTCATCTCCCATTGACTAATTTTAACTCATTTTTCAAAAAATTAAAAAATTATCCACATCACGAGTATTAAAGATGTTAGAGTTACAACACATGCATCACTCATCTTGCTCACAAATATTAAGTTTTGGCAAACCCTGGAATATGTAGAATTCCAGGGAGGGTTCCAACACTTTCATTTTTTAGCAATGACCTGACCTTTTCTCTCTTATATGTCCTAAAGTTTGATGCCAAAGCATTGCCTTATTTTCAGGGAAAATTGGGGTCTTGTCTATGTCTATGTCTTTTTTCAACTTAATAACAACATAACCACTACATTCATTCATGGTGGTCACCTCAAACCTCAATCTTGTACAATGTTCTAATCCAAAATCCTCTTGCCAACACCATTTCTCCTCAAACCATATGATGGACCTTCATATTGTCTCTTATTTATCCCATCATGTATAAATTGTCATAACTTTTACTCCTAAGACTTGACCCTCATATGGAACAACTATGTCTTTTGATGTTTATTGAGGTTATTGTGACATTACTTGTTTATATATGCATGATTTGCTTAAATGATTGAATATGAATGTGATGAACTTTGTTCTTAAATTGTTTTTATGATTTATGCATGTATTTCATATGAAGACTAATTTCTTTCAAAGTCTATGAATACAAAAAAATAGAATCATCAAGGACAAAATTGTATCCTCCTTACTTATGACTCCATTCTACCACGTGCATTATGAACATTTCAAGGGATCTTTCCCCTTTCCCTACTTTACAACACACCCCTTTCCCTACTTTACGACACGCCAGTGCTTGAGAGTTGCATTTTTGGCCTCTATGCAATTCAAATTATTTGATCCTAGGTACTTTGAATTGCACAAGGAGGTTGGGATCCCATGAAACACAATGTGGGTTTTTAGGGACAACTCCCATTAATCAAGGGATTGATTGGGAGTTCACCTAGGTTTCCCTTCAAGTATAAATAGGAGCATAGGCTAGTAGAATAAAAAATCATTTTTTTTATGTTATCATTTCTCTAGTATTGTTGGTGATTCATATTGTAGCATAAGGCATCTTGCTTCCCTAACATTATGACATATTTTGAATAAATATGAAGACAGTTATGTTACATATTTCAGTGTTGTTTCTTTAAAAAAGGGTTTTAGGAGGATGCTTGAATAGGGCCCACCCAAGGAGAGGACTAATAACCCCTATATGCATCATCTCTTGTTGTCTTCCAATTTTGCTTTAGTGTTGATCACAAATTTCTATAGAAAGATTATAGACTTTTGTAGTATGCTAGATAGTTAATTAAATTATGTTTTTCCAACATTTATGTGTTTTTCTTTATGTCTTTGAACAACACTTATATGATATTTACTTCAAGTACTTCATTGTTATGCTTTACTTTATAAAATTGGTATTTGAAGCATGTTTTATGGGAAATCTAAGATTACTAAAACTTGTTAGGACTCATTGTCTAATAGCAGCCCTTAAGATCCTAGTTCCATCAATGCATTGACCTATATATTTATTCCATAACAAATGATCTAAGATCTATGTTTACCCTTGTGTATTGTCAGAGGAGTTAGAGTGAATATCACAAGTTTGATGGTATGAAGCAACTCAAGGATGACTTGCGAAGGTTTAGAATTTCATTTATGCAATTTTTAGAATGTTAGTTTTAGATTAGACCACCATAATTGCATACAGAGTGCACAATATATCGCAAGTTTGCATGAACCCTAGGTTGATAATTAAAGTGATTTGAGGTATTTAGTATTTATTGCTACAATGATTTGGCCCAAAATCTGAAAAAACAATAGTTCATATTTACTTTGAATGAACCCTAGGTTGATAATTAAAGTGATTTAAGGGGTTTAGTGTTTATTGCTACAATTATTTGGCCCAAAACATTTTGGTTCCATTTCTAGGGAGGTTGTTAAAATTGCATTAGGATTAATCTGAAAATTTTGAAAAAACAATAGTTCATATTTACTTTGCATGCATTGACCTAGGGATAGATATGGTGGATTTTTACAAAGAACACCTATTTTTGGTGTAGTTGAAGCAGGTACAAATGATTAAGAATGACAACAAGATGACTATGAAGCATACATACAACATATTGTTAAATAATTTTCTAATAAATCTAAATGAGGAGTAGGTATTTTCATCAATTCTTACTCTAATTTTGTGAATCATTTTGTTGATAGAGAAGTTGAGAATAGTGAAATATATCCATATCATAACACCATGGTAGGAGAAGGAGAAGATAAATATGATATCTTTGAGTTCCCACTATAGGAAATCAATGAGGAAACAAGGATGAAGAATATTAATTGTTCTTCTCTCCCTCATTTCCATGGCTTTAATATAGTATACCCCAACACCTTTCTCTTTGATTTTGAGGTTGAATGTAGGACATAGGAATGCACCTTAAATTCCCAAAATATCAAACTCTTTCCCTCTACCTTGAAAGAATTAGATTTAAGGTGGTTCATGAGTTTGCAAGGGAATATCATCACTAGTTGGGAGAAAATGAAACAAATCTTCATTGAGAAATATAGGGATTAATGCAAGGCTAGAGATACAATAAATGTGATTTTTAGAAAAATACAAGAAGAAAATGAGCCTCTAGAAGATTGTGAAGAAATATTCTAACTTGGTTATGAGAGGGATCATAGTTACACCTTGGATGATGAATCTCACAAAATTATTCTTTTGAGAGGAGTAAGACAAGAACTAATAGAGACTTCAAATCTCCTTGCAAATGGAAACATATTCCAGATGGATTTTGATGACATACAACAAGTATTCAAAAATTACTGCAGATCTCTAAGAAAAAAGAATTAGGGCAATAGAAATTCTACCCCACAATCATAAAATATGTAGCTATAACTCTTACAAAGAATGAAATAGGAAATTTGTTATAAGATATTAAAATTAACATTTTTCATTCATTGGTTATGCATATGGATACCATGCAAATCAAGAGGAAGCAAGAAGAGGTTGAAAGAGTCTTGGAAAAATTTTGTATCAAGTGCAGGAAGAAGAATGCCAAGAATGAATTCCTATTGAATATAATGGAAATCTGTGGGATTTTTGAAGAAGTCCATCAACTAATCCAATGCCCTTCATTACCTAGTTTGGAAGCAGTGTGCTAAGGAACATAAGACAATATGGAGTATTTGTGTGTCATTAATTAGAGGAGGCAAGGACTAAGGCCATTCCAAAAATATGTGCCTTAAAACCATCCTTAATATTTTAATTCTCATGGACATCAAATTTATTTTAATTCTTCGGACAAGATACTACTAGTCTATAATTCATAGGGACATTGAAGCATATGTGTCACAATGTGATGAGTGTCAAAGGATGAGAAAGCCTACAAATAGGGATGAAATTCCCCTTCAACCATAGATATCATTAGATCCCTTTGAAAAGTGGGGATTTGACTTTGTGAGGCTTATATAGCCACCATCCAATCAACAAGATCACATATTGTTTTGCACAAAATATTTGACCAAATAGGCGTAAGTGAAGCCAATGAAGAATGTCAATCAAAAAAAGGTAGTTGAATTCCTCTATGAGAACATCTTTGCAATATTTGGAGTGCTAAGGGAGATTGTCATAGATCAAGGATCTAACTTCACTTCAAATACTTTTGAGAACCTCATGAGCTTGTATAATATGAGAAATATTAAATCAATGAACTACCATCCTCAAGAAAATGGTCAAGCAGAAGTGACGAATAGAGTGATGGAGAACATCCTAACAAAGACAATCAAGTACCGTTGGAGAGATTGGGCAAACAAATTTATAGAGGTTGTGTGCGCATACAACACTACGTGGAAAACCACCATAGGTTTTACACCCTATGAATTATTTTATGGAGAGAAGGGTATGCTCCCCATAGAGTTTTAGATCCAAACATTGAGAACAACCTTGCAACTAGGATTGGATCTCTTTGAGGCACAACAAGAAAAATGGTACAATATCAATTCCCTAGATGAATATGGGTAAGAGGCCTTGTTCCATACTGAAATGGTCCAACAATAAAATACAAAGTGGCATGATAGTTACATTATGACCAAAGTATTCAAGGAAGGTGATTAGGCACTACTATATGACTCAATAGTTCAGTGATTTCATGAGTAATATAAGAAGAAGATGGTTGGGATCATACCATATTTATAGATGCTATGCTAATGGATCAAAAACCATTAGTACAATTTATGAAGATAAAGTGACTTTATTGGTTAATGGATATAGGACGAAACTTAAAAGAGACCACCGTCGAAAGAAGAATTTACAACTAGGATCCAAGGACAACATGTTGGTGTCTTTGAGAGCAACAATGCTCTCAAAATAGATTGATCATTTCAAAAAGAAAAAGAAGAAAGAAGAAAAAAAATCACATGATGAAAACCTCTTTGAGGCATCTAGAACAAGCCTTGGTTTGAAAACCTCCCTGGAGGAAACCCTAGGTTTGTAGAAAAAAATTTATTTCTCATGGTGAAAACCAAAACTTCCCTGAGGCACCATGAAAAAAACGTTGATGAAAACTATAAATGGCATCTATTCTCTGAGAAAAAATAAGAAAAAAATATTCCTACCCCCTCGTCATTTTCATCATTCATGCATACAGGCTTGAGTGCACTTCTAAGGAAAGTAAATGAAAGATTAAATAGAAGTGTAGAAGGTTAAGAAAAAATCCTATCAAGAGGTGTGATGTTCCAATTGTGTTCAAATATATTTCCAAAAGCAAAGTTCATTTTTTCTCTTCCATGACTGCATACTTTGTCTTGTCCGTTGAAAATTAGAAGTTAAGCCGACATTAAAAATTTCATCGCATAAATTAAAAGTCCTTCCAAATTGAAATTATCCATTCTCAGCATGTATAATATATTATTTTCGAGAGTTGAAGTTCCATTCTTGTAGCATAATAATCATATTATAATCAACTAAAAGTCTATAGGGATAAGAAGAAAACATCAGGATCTCATGACCCACCATGGTCACTCACTCCCATAATAGAATACAAGACAAGTGAGATCAAGAAGGCCTCTATTATCGAGCTCTATTATAATAGGCCTACATTTTTCATGTACATTTTCTTAGGCAAACCTACATATTAAGGATCTCCATGCAAGCACCATATCATCATCACTTGAAAAATCAAAGCTTCAAAACAAAGACTCTCAACCTTGAAAGACGTAGTATGTTATCAAGATGATAAAAATTGTTTCTAGGTATTCTTATATTCTATTTTTAGGTCTTCATTTGATCATTTATAAGATTTGCATCATATCTTTCAACATGGAAAAGAGAAGCTTGGAAGTACAATCCCTCATAACATATACCCAAGGGATTCCTTGGCTCATATAGACATACAGTCTATAATGGAATTGATCTACATCAAATAAATAGTCATTCATGCAAGGTCTCTAAAAGAGAGTAATTTAGTACATAACATGGGAATTGCAAGTAAGAAAAACAAGAAGTTAAACAAGGATATTAGACAAAATGATCCTCCAACATATCAAGATCAATGGAATCATTCCCAAGAACAATGATATTATATATAGGTTTCAAGCCACAAAGATGAGAGGAACATTCACATGCCATACTTCTTCCTCTATAAAGAATATTTGTTTTGAATTTCTAAAGACCAAACATAGAACAATATTAAAATAAATAATATAATGCAAGCACCATATGACAGAGTATTCAACAATTCAAAATATATATTCTAGGTCAATACCACTATAGAAGGTGAATTCAAATGCATTCACTAAGAGTTTTGAGGTTCCCCTGAATATGTTTGTGTGATGCATGGGGATTAGAATATGCAACCCGCACACCAAGGTACATACACAAATGATAATAAGCATCTTGATTGTTAAGATTTCTATGGTGATTCTTTTCATAATTTATCGGATAATCCACAATATTAGTGATTGTTTGTTGATGTTTCGGATCCAAATCAGGATCCATCTTCAAGACATAAAGCCAAGGAGAAAAGTTGAGAAGAGCAGCAATAAATATCATCTTATTAGGAGGCAGAAAACTAAGAGGTCGGCTTAAAACCCTAAAATTAGTAATTTAATCAAAAAATCTCTAAATATAATAAAAAGTAGTAAGGAAACAAGAAAATATTATAATTATTAAGTTTAGAACTAAGAAAAACCTAAAATTATTAATAAAATTACTAAAATTGGTTATATTAATAAAGTAATAAAACTTAAATTTATGTTAGTATTATCAGTATTATTATCTAAGGGTTATTAATAATGGTATATAAACCCTAGAATTACTAAATTCAATACTAAGAAAAAGTCCTAGTATTATTAATAATATTATTGAGAATAGTATCGTTAATGAAGTTTTAAACCTTAGAATTATTAAAGTTGGTATTTATTAGTATTAGAATTATGAGTATTGGCATTGAATATTTTAACCCTACTTTTTTATGCTAGTGATAAAGTATTCATCTAACTAGTATTCTTAAGTTTATTAGTAATGTGAAGGTTAAGGTTAAGCAATGATATTATTATCATTATGCTCAAAATAAAAGGTGAGGACTAACCCTAGGAAAAAAGACCAAAAACAAGAGCAAAGAAAAGGATCCAAGTAGAGTAAGGGAAAACTTGATTAAACTTACATGTTACCGTTGTGATGGATCAAAGGTAGCCAGTTCTCATTTATCTCTAGACCATTGTCTCTATTTAGGTTGTTGGGATGCTTGATGATTTCTATTGCTTCCTTGATCCAATGCTTTAAAAATTGATCTTCTTTTGCTATAATTTTGGTGTCTTCTAGGAGCATGTGGTGTTTAGCTAAGAGAGAGCGTTATACTAATGTTGAGATGCGAGTACGTTCATTCTTTATGTCAGATCCATGTTCTTTAATCCTAACCTGAAAGGAACGACCTGTTTCTCCAATGTAACATTTTCCACAAGAGCACTTTATTTTATAAACTCCTTTGTACTTTCGATGGTCAAGGTTGTCCTTCATAGATCTCATTTTTTGTTTGATGGTCTTTGGTGGTATAAAGGCAGTTTTTATTTATTTCTTACTTAAGACCCTGGAAATCTTATCAATAACTCCTTGAATGTAAGGAAGGTAAGTGATCATACTAAGAGGGTGGTTATTTATGGATTGAGGTCTATTTCTTTTTCTTTCTATGGTTTTTTTCATTGCATTCTTAATGTCCTTGTCCTTGTAACCTATGCTCTTGAAAATCATTGAAAGGTGATATTTTTCATGACCTAGGTGCTCTTCATTGGATATCCTAATAGCCCTTGTGGCCAGGGTGTTAAGAACCTCAATTTTCTGGGTGGGGTGATGATGTGAGCTTGCATGAAGATAATTTTATATGTGGGTATTTTTCATGTAGACTGCTTGTCCTAGGTTCCCATCTTCTTTCCTTTTAATTAGCACATCTAGAAATGGAATGTTGCTTTTTTTTTCAACTTCCATTGTGAATTTGATATGTGTTGAAATATCATTCAGATATTTAAAGAATTTATCAAGTTCTTCTTTCCCATGGGGCCATAACACATTAGTGTCATCAACAAACCTCTTCCATCTTAATGGTTTCAAGGGGTAAGTATCCAGGGCTTTCTTCTCAAAGTACTCCATGAAAATATTAGCAACAATGGGAGAAAGTGGAGATCCCATTGCTACGCCACTTGTTTGTTCATAAAATTCTCCTTGATAGCTAAAGAATGTGGAACGAAGACATACTTTAGCTAGTTTCACTGTTTCAGGGTCAGTGAATTATTTGACGATTTGGATTGCTTCATCATGGGGAATTTTTTTTAAGAGAGACACGACATCAAATCTGATGAGGATGTCTTCAGGTTTCACCTTTTTGTTTTTTATAATATTGACGAATTCATTTGAGTCCTTGATGAAGGAATCTGTGTGGCCTACTAGGGGAGCGAGAATTTTTTCTACATGTTTAGCTAGTTCATAGGTGGGTGAGCCAATTGTATTGACTATAGGTCTAAGTGGAATGCCATTTTTGTGGATTTTATGAAACCCATAGATTCTAGGAGTAATTTCACTCTTTGGAAGTAATCGTTTTTTCATTATTTTGTCTAGGGTAGAATCCTTAATGGAATTTTTTACTTCTCTTATGATCCTAGTGATTGGATTACTTGTTAGCTTCCTATAACTACCACTCTGGGAGAGGTGTTCAACCATTTTTGAATTATAGTTTGTTTGGTTCATAACTACAGTGGCTTCGCCTTTATCCTCTCTTAGTATGGCTAGATCCTTATTGTCTCGGAGGTTTTTAAGGGCACGTCTTTCTTATGTGCTAATGTTACTCCTAGGGGGTTTTGATGGTCTAAGAATGATGACACAGTCATGTCTAATAATATCTTTGTCTTCATCAACAATATTATTCTCAATAATATTATTAATAATACTAGGGATTTTTCTTAGTACTGAACTTAGTAATTCTAGGGTTTATATACCATTATTAATAACCCTTAGATTATACTACTAATAACACTAACATAAATTTAAGTTTTATTACTTTATTAATATAAACAATTTTAGTTTTTATTAATAATTTTAGGCTTTTCTTAGTACTAAACTTAATAATTCTAATATTTTCTTGTTTCCTTAGTACTTTTTATTATTTTTAGAGCTTCTTTTATTAAATTACTAATTTTAGGGTTTTAAGCCGACCTCTTAGTTTTCTCCCTCCTAATAAGATGATATTTGTTGTTGCTCTTCTCAACTTTTCTCCTTGGATTTACGTCCTAAATATGGATCTTGATTTGGATCCGAAATGTCAACAAACAATCACTAATACTTTGAATTATCCAATAAATTCTGAAAATAAGCATCTGCATTCATGATTTGTTACAACCAATCACTTCACTTCCATATCCACACTCACTCATACATTCATATTACACATATTTCCTCCATAAGGTATGACCCTACTTTTATCTATTATTGTGTTTAAACCCATCTCTATAGAGCTACAAGAGAGTCAACCTACAATATACTACATGAGACTTGACCTATATACTCTTGCAAAAGACTCAACCTATAAACTCCTACAGAAGACTCGACCTACATGATACTACAAGAAATTTTACCTATAAGCTCCTACATAATACTCGACCTATAAGCTACTATAGGAAACACCAGCTACAAAACTATCACTCTAAAGATAAATACAAGAACAATAGGTTGCTATGGGAGGCTCCCATCATAAGAATGTAAACTCCAGAAGACTAAAGGATATAATATATGGAGCATCCACAACAAATTCAACCATATGTCCCTCCTACATAACACATTCATCATTAGGATAAGTTCATGAAAAGGATGATCGTGACTCTAAATAAAAATAAAAATAAAAAATCAATCAAAACAAAGGTATGTCACTTATCTTCAAATTTTATGCAATTATGATTAGCTAGATATGCATGTCATTGTCTCTAACCTAGATATCTCCCTAACCTAACTTTGTCATTATTCCATCACCCAAAAACTTGTCAACATGGACATTGGAACCTTGGATTTGTTTTTTGGGGGGGATAGTGTTAACATGAACTTAGTATTCACGTGACGACGTGGAAATTCAATTAGGAGAATAAAAAATAATAAGGTAAAATCAAAACAACACAATCATAACAAGAAAATGTCAATTAAACACCAAAATTGAATTTGGATGGCATCACAATTGGAGGAAAGGTAAGTAATTAGAGATCCTAATCCACTGAAGCAAAGAAAAGGATAATTTGATTCGATATTAGGGAAAATAAATAGCTATGAACTAATCAAAACCCTCGATAAGCAGGTGAGACTCATCGACAGATGGAGAGATATATAACTAACTTTATTTCCCGAAGACTTACATGCATGCTAATAAACAAATGAGAGATGAATAGAGAAAGGAACCTAGTTAAAAACATTTTTCCTTAGTGTTGCACAAGATTTGATTGATCTTGATCCAACTCCAATGTCTCACAAATAGAAAATGGAAAATACATTTCTCATTTGAAAATAGATCTATATTGATAAGGAAATAAGATAAACAAATTTGAAACCTGAGTCTTGCTATTGTACTTCCTTCTCCAAGATCTATAACGTACCCAACTGCCTTGATGGAGCACGTTACTACAAAAATGACTTAGAATAACTTTGATACTATTTTAAAATATGCATGCATGCAACATACCAAACAACTCATGCAACTATCAACAAACTTTAAATATGTGAATGCAACTAATTAAGAAAACACAACATTTACACAAAACACTTACACAACGATTAAACATAAGATATATAATAGAACACTTATCTCTTGATAAATCACCAACTGGATGTGTATGAAGGATGTTCATACCAACTATAGGATTTGTTGTTCCATTTCTTTCAATGGAAAGCCACCCCCATGCTGAGGCTCTGAATCTAGAAGGAGGTTTGGTTCTCATGGTCGGCCACCGTCTTCACACACCCCAATACTCAAATTTCTAACTCCAACAACAATTCTCATTCTTCATTTATACAACATATATCAACTTGCATGGTGAAATATTAATATATTTACTCAAAAAACTAAATATCATCCAAAATCTCGTTAAGTATGATGAATAATCAACAAAAAAGAGATACTTGACCTATATATTGTGCAAAGTCGAGTGGGAAACAAAAAATAGATACCTGAGTCTTGATATTGTACTTCCTTCTCCAAGATCGAAGTCCTCTCCTAAGCCACAATCCTTCATTCGTTTTTCAGAATGATCTGAGAATTCACTTTGATGATATAGCCAACTTAATCATTGATTGAACCTCACACAAGCTCTGATCACATTATAAGATCTAATGCTTAGCTCTCTCTCCACACAAAATATACTTACAACCAAGAATATTTCACTAAATTTCATCCACATAAGGATACTTTCAATAGACTCCCAACCCTTTGCATCAAGTCCTTTACTTATAGGATCTTTAGGTGATAAGATCAATGTTGCATGGAATGCATGTTGTGCATGTGGAATCCATGCACAATATTCATGTGTAGATTTTGTCTTTGCTAACTCTTAGCTTTTAGATTTAATTGATATTTTTCTATTTTCAAAGAATTAAAGGGGCGAAAGGGAGTTATCCTTGGAAAATTGATGTTAGTTGTGTATGTTCATTAGAAACGTCAGAACTAACCATGTTGTACCTAGGAACAAGTGTGACCTCGATGTTATTTAGAGGAAAATGAGGTACCACATATTGGAACAAGTGTGTATTTGGATTCATTATATGTTTTCTTGGTCTAGGGTGTTGTTGATGTTTGAATCTGTCAAGACCGAAATGACAACCTCATGAGAATATAAGTATTCCCATGCATTTTTATAGAGGTGGTACTCCTCTGTTTTTCTTTCAAGGATTTTTCTTTAGATATCTTATATAAAATAATATAGAATTATGTCAAATGACAAAATTCAAATCTGTATTGCTCAAGAAAAAGTTAAATTGAAAAAGTAAATTTAATGGAGAATTCATGAGGGATGGACAAGGGACCTCTAGCATCAGACATACTGAAAATAAATTACATAAAATAACGAAGATTTCCTCACATCCATCATAGTTTCATATATTTTTTTATCACATTCAAATAAAATAAAATGGTCCAATCACACAAGATAACTTTGAAAGAGTATTAATTATTAATATCAAAAAGAGAATTTGATAAGTAGAGTTAAAATATCTTATACTCAAAACTCATAGTTATAAAATACAATCAAAATTGACCTTGAAATAGTTCTCTAGTATTTTTCAAAAATAATATGGTCTATTACAATTTCAAAAATTTTAAAGGCGTTTGTCCATAAATGGACTGGGATTGGGGCTCCCGTGGACCATAAAATATACACAAGAAGTATGAAGAAGAGAAAAGATTCTAGAGCAGAATGTGAACAACAATATCTAGAAATAAGACAACATGGAGGTTATCAAAACTCGGTTATATTTTTTCTAGTGAAAGAATAAACACAATTGGATGAATTCTGAAAAGAAAGAAAGCATGTGATCATTATGGACTTATTGTGATGGAGTCTCTCCCGTAATTTGTCTCTTGTTGTGTATTTTATGTTGTCCTTTACTGCGGTTAGTTGGTTTGTTTCTATAGTTCCCAACTGATCCTCTTCAGTTATCTTTAACAAGGCATGTTTTAACCATTCTTGAATATAATCCTTCATTAGGGAAACATTAATCTCTTATATAATCCTTATATCAAACAAATCACTTTCTAACTCTCTTAAATCAAACGATATTTGATGTAATGAAGTTTCAATACATTCATTTTTGTTTTAATAACCAACCAACCAATTATCAATTTCATCTTCATTATATTCTTTTATACTATTGAACTTTTCTGCAAACAAATTCTTCAGTATTTCCACGTGTTCTTTGTTGAGGAAAAGATATGAAATAATCTTACTCAAGAATTTTTCAAATTCTACTTGGCTAAAGAAAAATGGATGGGAATATCACCCTATGTTTATAGCCATCAAAATTAATATCCTAACTCATAAGTATTGATTACAAGTGCTTAGGATGGTTTTTTTTATAAATAAAAGCTTGTTGAAAAATCCATTATTTATGTGTTTTTTTTAACATAACAGATGTTGAAATAAATATAGAGACAGAAGTAAAGACACCAAGTTGATAATCAAGACAGATGAGACATAAAGAAATCATTTATTTCATTCCAATTCATCAAAGAGTCATTCTCTTTACAAAATTTTGTGAAGAATTTTTGGACCAAAGTCAAACTTAGATGTCCCCATTGAAACATACAAAAGGATCTCTGACAGAAAAACAAAAACTGAACTCTAAAAGTTGGATCAGCTTGCCACATATTGTTTCCCACTCGACTATGCACAATATCTTTTGTCGGTCATAAAAAATAATTCACAAACAGACAAGTCTACACAAACTATCAAAGATAGATCAACACCTCTGAAAAACAAGTGTCTGAATGATGTAATTCAACCCTGAATCTTGTTATCTACAATAAGACCCTGCTATCATAAAAAATAATTAGGCTTGTGATAAATTAAGGAATGAATGAAAACTGAACTATCTCAACACAAACTCAAAGAGAAAACCTTAGTATGCTTCTCTTCTATTCTCCTCTTGTTCCTCCCTTTCCTTTTTCCTTTAAGAAAATTAGAATTGGTTGAAGTAGTTGAACTACTTCATTAGCTAAGTTAACTAAAAACTCAACCAACTTTTTAGTTAGGGGGGAAAGTAATAAATCATAATAAGGGTTTTAAATAAATAATAACTAGTAGGTGGGACCCCTTGTGACTCCCCTTTAGCTCTTAACAATCATAACACAACTAGTTAATTAAACAAAACATCTCTCCTTGTGACTCCCAACATCACATTCATGTTTGACAATTTATCCCATTGATATTTGAAATTATTTTCAAAAATATATTACTCGTATATCCAAAAAAAAACATGTCCAAAACTTCTAAAGTCAATTGTTCTCAACAAGTAATAAATTAAAAACTTAAAATCCATATTTTCCAGTTTGTGAGGCAATATTTCCCTTATTGTTGCTATCACTTTTTAATCTCTTTGACTTTGCCTTAAGCTGTGTGGAGCCTTTAGGCCTAATCTCATTGATCACATGAGAGAAATCGTCCCTCAAATGCATGTGGGAGGACACAAATTTATCAGAATCATTTAAAGGTGAGGAAGGGGCAGTAGTGGCTTTTCCTTTGTCAGGAGCATGGTGGGTCTCAGTTTTCAACCTTTTGCTTGAAAATATCATTCTTGTATGCACAATTGATTAGAAAATGGTTTCTTTAACAACCATACATGACAACTCTTTTTTTTTTTAAATATGAAATAAAATTTGGCTCAGCAACATATCAGACCCATGCAATCCAATCCATACAAATTGTTTAATTGTTGTTAATGAGCAGGGGTTGAACAAAGGTTCTGGGATATGTGAGGGGTTTGTATTGAGCGAAAAAAATGTTACAATGAGGGGAAAAAGAACATGGTTATTGCTCACAAACAACAAACAATCAACTGAAATGTAAACCAAAGAACATATCATTGTAACCATTCACGTGATCTTAAACTGTCACAATGTAGAGCTCCTCTTAACTGTAATTAAATTTTAAGAACAGGGAGTGATTAATGAATATGGGAAGGTGAGGGGATTTTAATTAGCAAAAAAGTGAAATAATGATAGGGGAAAAGAGTGGATATTGTTCATAAGATTAATTAAGTAATCCATAAAACCATTTTGTATTCAGTGCAACGAACCAACACTAACCAATTACTGTGATAAATTAGCAATTATTGTGTGTATAATTTAACCATTTATGTTTGTTAACTTGCTCACTGTTCACTTTTAAATCATCAACACTTCCAAATACACAGTGCCATCATACTCAAAATAATATGCTTCCAAACAACCTATATAAAGAGTCATGTTTCCTTTCATTTATTCCATTTAATATTAAACAAAATTCCAATGAACACACAGTCATTTTCATTGACTCTGTTCAACATCCAAACCATCAACCATTGTCTACAAATAATTCTTCAAATCAAACACAGACACAAGTTCTCTTAAAATCATGCCTGATTCCATTCCTCAATTCAATTTAACAATTAAATTGCAATAAAACCATACTATTATAGAACCCGTGCCCATATCTGATGGTGTAATCAAATGATGTTCATAACACATACAGTGGACAACCAAGTCACAAATATCAATTCTTTAAATTGCAATGATCTTGATCGAGAAATTTAAACACACAGCAACCATCATTTAAATTCATAATACATTGTAGAAAACATACAACTCAACACATAACTCGAGGAAACATACTCCCAATCAAACCATAAACAATGTTTGAGTTATCAATCCAACACAAGGAGGCAATGACTATATGCTCAATTCCCTATCTCAAATCAATCAATTAAAACCATGTTGATCCATTGAATCAACCGTCACGATAAATGAATACAGTGATCATACACCAAACATCATTTCAGACTTCAACTGTGTAATCAACTCGATCAACATAGACGAGCCCATAATAAAACCACTATCGACGCCACTCTACAACAATCAACAATATACCCGACCAGAAATAATTGGTTCATTTATAAAAATTGGGCTTGAATAATCAAGGGTGTGTTCTGAGTAACCAAGGGTTCGCTTGGTGGAACCAACACAGAGAGACTGGAGTCAACCACACCAATGGCAGAGGAGAATCCTTTTAGACAACACGGTGAACACACAAGCCACATAACCAATAACTTGCAAGATAAGGAGCCAATTCACACCAGGAGGAAATATTATGAACAGAGGGATCGAAGCTTCTTATTGGTCAGTAATAACACCAAGAACATGTAGGGATACCCCTCATGGTTCTTCCCAAAAAAGAAATCAAATAATGTTGATAAAAACATAGCCATGAAAAATCAACCAACCCTAGATCAAGCCTCTTGGCATAATATCCATCATAACCCATTGCACAGACACCAATAACATAAATGATACCATAATTAGGTGAAACGATATGCAGTGACACAAGGTAGTTCAAAAACAAACCCAACAACCCCATAACAGCAAATACGACTGGGTATGGTGAAAATAATTGTGTGGACAGAACCAGCAAGTCTGGACCGAATGAACCCTTAAACAAAAACCCATAAATACAATAGATAACCTTCATGGCTTCCACCACTCAAAATAATCAATGAATTGTGACTCCAACCATCATTTCCATTTGCAACGAAAACCACACAAACAACCAATCCAGAGAAACACCAAAATTTACACAATTGCCAACCTTAAGAAAAACACAGACTGATACATCACCGAGCCAACATCTATTTCATAAACAGAGCAAGTTCATGGATGGCGAAAAGAAAACACATACCTTTAACCAAAAATCCTTAAAAATGTGAGCTTGGTCGAGCAGTTCTTCCCTTGCCTGAAAATCGGAGCTTAACCATAGCAAAATCAAATTCCAATTACCAAGCTAGGGTGATGGCCAATGGGGGAGGTATGGAGTGACATGCAATAAATGCATGTCGCTTCCATCCTCTACTCATTCAATTACTTAGTACATGCCAGCCAACCCTCCATTAATCCATTCTATGCATCGAAACTAGCATCCATCACTTGCCAAATGCGCCACCCCACATCACATTTAACCATTGCCAATCATACCATAACGCATATCAAATGTGTTTTCATATAAATCAATAAATCATATAGCCACTAACTTTGTTAGATAGGACTAACAACAAACCTTTTAATTTCATTTTCATATATTGTAGCATAGCATAGTATAGGATAGCTTCTTTTTCTTGGATTTGTTCCATATTTATTTTATCTTTTGTCATGAATACCATGTGTTTTGTGCAAGTGTAACATGTAACAGATCATGGCGCTAAAAAGAAATTTGATAACAGTGGATATAATCCATTCACACAATATGGAATTTAGAGCTTAGAGCAATTAGAAACCACATATAATATGCATTATCCATCTGGTATTATGTCGCAAATAAAATCAATATTTCATCAATCATGTAGAAACATGTAATTAGTGTCGAACAACAGCATAAACATCAAATAAGAACCGGATTTGATATTCCAATATACAAGGGGGTCCCACCTACTAGTATTATATATATCGTTAGCTTATAATAATAATATTTAGAAATAATTTGTGGGCGAAATCCTCGTTGCAATTTTTATCATCGACATTCTTCAAATTGCTCCTTTGTAAGAAATGTAGAATTCACAATTATGTGAGGATCTTGTATTTCTTCGGTGTTCCCGGCTAAATCAATTTCCATCAATTTTTGATATAAAATCTCCCTTTTAGAAAGTACTTCACTACATTCTTCCAGCAGTTCCTTCAAAGACTATATTTTCTTAATCCAGTATGCTTTAAGTTGTTTTACCCTAACTTGAGAGGGCAAATTTTCTTCCTTTCTTTTCAACTCTGTCATATTCATGATTTTCAAAATAAAGGTAGTGAGCTCATTCTTGTAAAAATATTCATCATTTTCATAACCAACCTAAAGATATTCTTTGAAACTGTGTAACCTTGAGCCAAAACTCAGGATATTATTACTGGTATCCCAAGCTTCAAGGACAAGAGACATCCTCTTTTTGATGTTTTCTTCAACAAAATTCTTTACTGCAACAAGGAAACTGGGTGTTCCTCTCCATTTAGAATTGGATTTGGGAAGGTCGTCGAGATTCATCTCGAGTTGAACCAAAGAAAGTGGTTTTGAAAAGATTGGGGGTGGCATCAAAGCATTCTCTAATTTCTCGACTTTGTTTTTTAATCTTTCAATTTCAACTTCCATATCATCAATTGATATATCTAGGGCATTTCCAATGACCATATGGATTTTTGAAAGTTTGGATGTTGGAACCCCTTTTAAATCCATTGTTGAATATTTGACCCTTTTTCCTCTTCTATTTACATGTTGAAACACTAAATTTTTTAGTTCCTTATCAAATGATGCATTATGTAGGGTTAATTATTCTTCCTTGTCAAAAAAAAATTGTTGGACAGTCAACTCCTTTCCTGGAAAAATTCTTTGCTCATCTTCTGGGAATTCAATATTTTCTATATCAACATCAAGGTCAATGTTTTGAAAAATAAAATCATCATTAGGTATGCATTGCTTTGTTTCTTCTTGATTTTTATACCTTTTTCTCTTTACTACTGGTAATTTGTGTGTTGACTCAATATTATTTTCAACATGATCAGGATCATCATCGCCCCCTCAATTATTGATTAAAGAATTTTTTTTATCTTGGAAACTGTTCTGGGTATGTTGTTTTAGTGTGCCACTGTTTTTAGATGAACTTTCAGATTTAGAACCCCTTTCACTTATGACCTTTCCATGTTGTTTATGTTAGGTCCCTATAGCCCATACATTGTTAAGCCCCATAGAAACCCATTGTTGTTATTGTTGTTCCCATATTGTTATTGTTGCACCCCATTTTGTCATTATTGCACCCCATATTGTTATTTACATTATTATTTTTATGTAATCCCTAGTTATAGTTTCACCCCTTCGACTCCTATATATACTAAGGAGGTATTATCAATTGGATCATCAAATAATTCATTTTTTATGTGTAGTATGTTGATGATTGCAGTTATGTGAGACATTCTCCAGGACACAAACCTAAGAGAGAGCCCTTAGAGGGGTGTGTGGTTCCTATCTGAGATAGATCTGGAATGTATATATGACCTCCTCCTTATAGAGAGTTGAGAAGAAATCTAGATAATTCTCTTGTGTAACACAGTGAGAAAGGAGATCTACAAAGTTGGACGTGCATGTGGTTGAGCACAAGGTGAACATGTAAAATCCTAAAGTGTTAGGTGCATCGTCAAGAGACAAAAATGAAGATGATGTATTAGCCTCCTCTGAGAAGAGAGTTGATGAGAAAATCCAAATGACTCTCATGTGTAATGCAGTGGGAAAGAAGATCTGTTGAGTGGACGTGCATGTGGACAAGCACGGGTGAACGTAATCCTAGTGGTTGATAACTAGTGAAGAAGTTGTTCTTTTGTGTAATGCAATGAGCCAGAGATATGGACATCCCTATGGAGGTGCCCCTAGTGGATGAGCACTAGTGGGTGTATAAGATCCCTTTCTATATTGTTAAAGAGTCAGACCTTCATGTAACCCTAATTGTAATGTAAAGGGTACAGGTCGACCCCACCTTATTATGATAGATAATTAATGTAAAAGATAATTAATCTGGTTATTATTAATTATATTATGAGTTAGTGAGGTCGGCCTTGTTGTGCCAATAGAAACTTATGTTGACAAGTTCAGTCTAGTATAAGTAAAGGTAAATTCCCCATTGAGGAATCATATCTTTTGTGTAAGTTTGGAAATTTCAGCAAGTATACCTTCTTGGGAAAAGTGTGCACCTCTCTTGGGCACTAGTCTTCTAGGGTTTGCAAGCACCCTCTTTAGTGCTAGGTTTTCTTGGTGGTTGTTACACATTATTTTGGTCACCTAGGTGATCACCTGACAACATGTGTCAATGTTCCCTAGAAATATTAAAAGAAGACTTTCTCCATGAGAAAGGTGATTTACTTTCCTCTGTCAAAAACCATATAAAAGAAGGTCGTCGCATCCTGCTATATGCATGGGGTGCAACGATTCATGATCATCGCACTCTGCCCTGAACGTAGACTATGACGTAGTCGCATGTTGCTAGTGCATAGGGTGCGACAATTCTTAAAGCATGAGAAAAGTCAAATTTCATGAATGTTCTAGAAAGGGATCTTCTAGAAGATGAGGTGGCCTCTGATCGGTTTGGATCTTGTTGAAAAGTCAACAAGAAACATGTATCTAATTTACTTTTCCCTTAAATAAATTAGACAATAAATATTAATCTATTATTTCATTCATAACTAAGTGAGTTGGATTTGTAACAGAATTATAAGTGTAGTTAAGTGAGTTAAGATCAGTTGTACTAGTTGTAACTAAACATGCACTAGTGAGAGTTAGGTTAATCAGTGAACTCACATGCAACTGAAGATTCGCCATGGTTAACTACATGCATGTCAGATCCAGTGGAGATAACAGGTGAAAGGGAGGATTTGGCTATCAGTTGTGATTTGATCACACATGCAGTGGATATGCTTATGAGCATGTGCAAACTAGGCAATTGGTAATTCAATTGTGAGAATTCTAATTGCAAGGATTTGTGCAGAGGAGGCAAGTTGTCTGGACACAGGAATTGCCACATGTATTTGTAGATTTGTGTATGATAGTGTGAGATGATTGTATTGTACTGAGAGCTCTTGGATTAGAGTTTTGTATGAGATTGTTTCATAATTCATGATATACATAATATATTATAGTGGGGTTTTTAGCTTTACGCTTTCCCGGTAAAACTTTTGTGTTATGTGTTCTTGATATTTCACTTTTTGAGTGTGGTTGTGATCATGGTTTAATTTTCCGCAAGAATAATAGTAGAAATGATTATGTATTTAACAGTGGCATATAATTATTAGATCAGGAGAATCGCAGGAAATACTTAATTTGTATTGAAATTTCTACATGGTATTAGAGCCACAGAGGCCACGAAGCTAAGGAAGTGAGGTGCGAACATAATTTTATTTTTGCAGGTCCCATCTCTAGTAGGGTGAAAACTTTAGTACTCTAGACTATGCACAGTTCTCAAAGAAGAAATTCTTTCACCCTAGTCAAAGGAGAGGTGTGAACATTCCTGAGCATTCTTGCAGGCTGATCAAGGGAGAGGTGCGAACCTCCCTCACCCTATAGTGCATTACAGTGTGAACCTTCCAGTCAAGTTCGCAAGATATACACAAGGAGGGTGCAAACTTCCTAGTAAATTTTGCAGGCTATACACAGGCAGGGTGTGAACTTCCCTCAGACTACTCACAGGTGGGGTGAGAACCTCCCAGGGCAAGAGGGATTGTAGCAGTTGAGTTTTTTTTTGGTTGGATAACATTCGAATTTGAAAGATTTTCTTGGTGCGATAGTTGATTCAAGATCGAAATGTCTTTCAATGGCTTGAGGTTGCAGTATGCACTCGAGGGCATCTCTAACTACATTGCTTGGAAGGACAGGATGGAGGCAGTACTCGAAGACAATGGCTTGAAGGATTACATTGATAGAGATGTTCCTAAGCTAGATGCGATAGATACTGCAAATCTTGATGCATGGCAAAAGAAAGTGGCAAAGGCGAGGAGGATTTTGTTGGAGGTAGTACAAGACCACATTGTCTCAAGTCTCCATGGGAAAACCACACCACATGAAATGTGGAAGGTTTTGATGGATCTATTCCAAAATAGTAGTGACCATAGGAAATTGGTGCTCAAAGATAAACTTAGGAAGATCAAGATGGAGAAGGGCAACACCATTCCAAAATATCTCATGAAGTTTGTACAATGTCGAGATGAGCTTGGAAGTGTGGGAATAACAGTCGTTGCTGATGATTTGGTGAGCTTGGCTCTCCTAGGACTTCCCAAGAGTTGGCATAGTTATCAAGACTCTGTCAATGGAAGGGAAAAATTGCCAGATTGGGAACGACTATGGTTAGATCTAGTGAAAGAGGAGTTCAGGCGGAACACCAGATATGGATCTTCATCAAAGCATGATGATGAAGAGGATTTTGCTTTGACTAACAAGGCAAGGAAAGGGAAAGGGAAGAAATTACATCCAAAATCCGAGTCTACAGTCAAGAAGCTGGATTTGTCCAAAGTGAAGTGTTTTCACTGTCACGAACATGGGCATCTTGCTACTAACTATCCACATAAGAGGAAGAACAAGATGGTTGATGGAGCTACAACTGGTGAGGCTCTTGTCTCGCAATTTGAACTTGACTTCACTTTGATCGCATGCATGGCTTCAAGTGCATTGGGATTGGTGTGGTATTTGGATAGTGGCGCTTCCTTCCACATGACGGGAGATAAAGAGTATTTCATTGACTTGGAGGAGAAAGATCTCAGAATGCATATAGAGATGGGCGACGATGGACGATATAGTGCAACTGGTATTGGTACCATTACCTTTCAGAGGGAGACAGGTAAACCATTTCAATTGAAAAATGTTATGCATGTTCCAGGTCTGAAGAAAAACTTAGTCTTAGTCACAATGTTGGAGGACAGAGGCTATGATGTTGTTTTTAGCAGTGGAAAAGCTTACCTGCGACATAAAGCAACGGGTCAAGTCAAGAATATATGGATTCGAGCTAAGAATATCTACATGCTGGAGGTAGATGGATGCAGTGCCATGATAAGCAAGGTAGAAAAAGTGGTGAGTCGGGATGAGGGTGAATTATGGCACAGGCGATTAGGCCATCTTCATCATGGAGCCTTGAAGATCATGCAGCAAATATCTATTGGACTTCCAAGGGGAACACTTTCTCAATTAGATCAATGCAAGGGGTGCACCCTGGGGAAGTATGTAAAGTCCACCTTTCATGAAAAGGAGAACCGTGCTTCGGTGATCCTGGAGAGAATTCACATGGACGTGTGTGGACCATTCTCAGTTGCTTCAACAGCAAAACATAGGTATTATGTTATTTTTGTTGATGACTTTTCTCGTAAATGTTGGATATTCTTCATGCAGAAGAAGGATCAAACATTCTCAAAGTTATGTGAGTTTAAAGCATTGGTGGAGAAAGAGTCGGGGAAGCAAGTGAAGGCTCTAAGGAGAGATAATGGTGGAGAATACATCTCTAATGAATTCAAATACCTCTGCAATAGAGAAGGAATTTGAAGAGAACTCATAGTGCCTCATAACCCACAGCAAAATGGGGTCGCAAAGAGAAAGAACAGAATGATTGTGGGTGCAGCACAAGTGATGTTGCATGATCAAAGCCTACTAATGCATTTGTGGGAAGAAGCATGAAATACTGCGGTTTATGTGTAGAACTGTTGTCCTCATAGAATACTTGGCATGAGTACAGCTGAAGAAACTTTTACTGGTAAGAAACCTGATGTTTCTCATTCTAAAATTTTTGTCTCATCTGTTTATGTGCATGTGACCAAGGATGCCAGGAAGAAGCTGGAACTGACTGCTGAAGTTGGGATATTTTTGGGGTACACAGAAACACCCCATAATTATCATGTGTATTTTCTGAACAGTAAGATGACTGTTATGCGACGGTATATAAAATTCGATGAGGGGAAAGCCATGTGGTTGTTGCTTGAGAGGGAGCTAGACTTGCATGCAGAAGAGGAACTGTTGGTTCCCAAAGATGAGTCTCAAGATGTGGATCAACCACATGAGGAGGTTCATGGAGTGGAGGAAACCACTCAAGTAGATCCATCCATCGGAAATGGTAGAAAGCGCACCACGGAAGTTGATAGATTGAGACTAGATGCTGCATAGAATGTAGGATCCCCTATTTCACAGTGCAGACAGAGACAGTCTCCTGATCAATTTGCTTGATACATGGCTCTCATGAGAAAATGTATTGTGATTGAACCATCTTCCTTTCAGGAAGCAGTGCAGGACCCCACTTGGGTTGATGCTATGGTAGAGGAGTATGACTCCATTGTCAAAAATAGTGTATGGGAAATTGTCCCAAGACCGGTCGACAAATCAGTGGTAGGTTCAAGATGGATCTACAAGGTAAAGAAAGTTGTTGATGGGAGTGTTGAGAAATACAAGCCCAGGTTTGTGGCCTGAGGATTCTCACGGATCAAGGGGATAGATTACGATTAGACCTTTGCACCTGTCGCAAGGTAATCTTCCATAAGATCCATCCTTGCACTCTCAATGCAGATGGGATGGTGAATTCATTAGATGGATGTAAAAAATGCATTCCTCAATGGGATCATTGAGGAAGAAGTGTACATTGAGCAGCCAAAAGGTTTTGAGACCTTTGACAGAGATTCACATGTGTGCAGACTCAAGAGAGCATTGTATGGGCTGAAACAAGCACCTCGTGCTTGGTACACTCAGATAGATGGCTATTTCACCGAATTGGGATTCACCAAAAGTGAAGCGGATGCAAACCTATACCAAATTGTGGTGGAGGGTAAGATTTTAATCATTGTGCTTTATGTTGATGATTTAATACTGACTGGTGATGAGCAGTTGATACACTCATGAAAGGAGGACCTTGCAAAGGAGTTCGAGATGAAGGATTTGGGCCTTCTTCATTATTTCTTTGGATTGGAAATATGGCAGCGAGATGGTGAACTTTTTGTGTCTCAAGGAAAGTATGCAAGGGAGATACTGGGTAAGTTTCACATGGAAGGCTGTGAACCCAAGGCTATTCCTCTTCCAGGAAACTAGAGGAAAGAAGATGCTACTTCTGGAGAAGTACTGGATGCTACTGTCTATCGAAAGTTAGTGGGTTCGCTAATGTATTTAGTGAACACGAGACCGGACATTTTCTATGTGGTTAACTAGCTAAGTCAAGTGATGTTTAAGCCTACCAAACTCTTTTGGAAGGCAGGTAAGCATGTCCTAAGATATCTGAAGGGCACATATAAGTATGGATTATGGTACAGATAGATGGATCAGGTGAAGTTGCATGGATTCACGGATATAGATTGGGTGGGTAGCCCAACGAAAAGAAAGAGCACATTAGGGGTGATCTTTAGTATCAAATCTATAGTTGTTTCTTGGTACAGCAGGAAACAGAGATCTGTGGCACTCAGTTCAGCGGAAGCAGAATACATGGCAGTGAGTCAAGCTGCATGTGAGGCTATCTGGATGAGAAAGATCTTGGTTGATTTGTTTGGTTCTCATTTAGATCATAAAGTGATTTATTGTGATAATCAAAGTTGCATTAAACTCTCAATTAATCCTGTGTTTCATGACAGATCTAAACATATAGATATCCGGTATCATCATCTCAGAGATTGTGTGTAGCGGAAGATCATGTTGCTTCAGTACATTCCTACGGAAGATCAGGGTGCATACATTCTGATGAAGGCACTCACGAGGAGCAAATTTGAATATCATAGAGATAGGATTGGGGTGAAGGATAA